>BQNB010027117.1:0-57921 GCA_026074375.1 Tanacetum coccineum | reverse complement strand
ATATATTGAGCTCGTCTCTCTAACTATGCCAAGAGGGATCCTTTTATAGACCAAGGATAAACCCTAACAGGCTTATAAAACACGTACATATCTTTTCTTAAAATATCTCATACATATCTCTTAAATGGTACTAACTAATTTCTACTATCGGTACTAACTAACTGACCAGTACTTAACATTTTGTAATGTCAGTACTAACTATAACTATCAGTACTAACTATTAATACTGTCGGTATTAAGTTAGGAAAACGTAATTCCCAATAATCCTCCCTTAAACATGAATGTTAAACTCTTTTAAACTTCATGTTTCTTCAGATTTATCTTCTTTAGCGCATAGAGGATGTATCCAAACACTTTTACATTTCTTGAGCTTTTAAACACTATCCATCTTCAGCAGCAACTTTGTCTTCTAAGCAACACAACAACATCTTTTCAGCAACAATCCAACTAAGTTGGCTTTATAGTTTTTGGCAAACTACCAGCCATAAACGGATTTGATGTTCCTTTACCAGTAGCCGTTCGCTCTAGGATAGTTAACTCTTTATTCAAAAATATGGTGAGTTATTACCATACGAGTTTTGGTAAATTCTGTCAACCATCAACGAAATTTGATTTGACTTTACCAAATACCGTTTGCTATTTGTGGACTAGCCAATGCTTCATTGTCATAACATGGTGCATTGATAAACCATATAGTTTTTAGCAAACTATCAGCTATCAACAGATTTGAGTTGTCTTTGCCAAGAACTGTTTGATCTTGGACTAGCTAACTCTTCACCAATGAAGCAAGCCATTTGCTTATGGACTAGCCAGTTCTTATGCCTATTAAGCATGGTGAACTGATGACCATTTGTTGTGTGGTGGTTAGCCAACACCTAAACCCTTCTCAATTCCATTCACAACATCATTCTTCATCTATTTGTTTCTTAATAAATCTTATCAAATCAAGAGCAACAAAACTTTCTCTTTCAACTTCCAAACCAAGATCAATCATCCTTTGCAATAAATCTTTTAAGAGAGGATATCTTCTTTCAACCAATATATGAATACCTATCCCATCCTCAAATTCCAGTATGCAGACTCCACAAGATTTATACAACCTCTATGTGACAATCTTCCAATCTTGTTGACCACTCCAGAAGTCACTTTGTTCATTTCCTTCTATTGAGGATTCCATCATAATCTTCAAGTCTCCCCAAAGAATCAATGCAAATCCATCTAATGTAACTTCTGAGTACCGCTTTTCCCGTCATCAGTCAATACAAATGAAATAGATCTTGCCTATCAAAAATATGAAGTACCTCCATGAGATAGTTGAATGCCCTGAAATTCCCATTGGCTCTGTAGATAACAAGATAATCTCCATCTGGTGATGATACCTTGTTCAATCTAGCAATAACTGATTTCTTCTCCATTATCTCACTATCTAAGATACTCTCAAATGTAACAATCTTCAGGCATTTTTTATGTTCATCATCACTGTCAACATCCGATTGAGATCTTTTCTTTTTCCTTGCAATCATTTTGATGTGACCACCCTTTCTATTCTTAGTACCTTCTTCTTCTTTATCCTCCTCCTTGACACTTTCATTCTTAGAAGAATCAATCCCTTTTTCATTCATCTCTTTGATCAGTCTTTCATCTTCAGCAGACCCAATAGAAATGAAATCTTCATCTGACCTTTTAATCTTTTCATACAGAGCTTGTATTTCCTCAAACTTCTTGGTTTTCAAATCAGAATGCTTAAAGTTTCCTACATGCTTCAAGTAGGTCATCATTTGATTTCTTAGTTGATTCTTTATAGGTGGTCTGTTCCTGATAGCTTCTGATCTTTGTTGAGCAAGGAATTTTCTTTAAGCAGTAATTATGTCATGAAGGAATTTTGCTATTTCTTCTATTGTAAATTGCTCTTTTTTTCTTCTTGAAGCTTCTCAGCAAGAAGTCTATCAGCCTTAATTCTTGCCTTTATGTCATCATAATTTCTTATGAGAGCTTCATTAGTAGCTTTTTCTTCAGCTAATCTGTTTCTTTCTTCTTTACCTTCCCACTCTTCTTGTACTTTCCTAGCCATCTCTTCATCACTTGCAAGCTGTTTAAACTTCTTCTCAGCTTTAGGAATACCATCAGATTCACTTTCATATTCATCCTTCTCTTTTATTTTCTTCTTCCCTTTGTCTTTTGGATCAATTTTTGGAAGAGGCTTTAATGTCAAAAGTGATCTTGTTGAAGTAGGCCTAGGTCTGTCAGTTTCTTTAATATCCTTAAACTCCACACCTTTCTCCTTCTCTCTTGAAACTGCTTTGGCTTTACTCATGTTGAGAAGAACCATAGCTATTGTTTCATCATCTCCAAATATTGTAGAAGTAGGTGGTTGAGTAGTTTGAGTAGCACTTTCTTCTTCAGTATGATCATCAGGACCTTTACTTTTCTCATCAGTGTCTTTAATTTGATCATCAGTACCTTCATTTTGCTCATCGGTACTATCTTTCTGCCTGTCGGTACTAACTTTGAATCCGTCAGTACTAACTATTGGTCTGTCAGTACTAACTTTCTCCTTGTCAGTATTAACTTTTTGTTGAGCAGTACTAAGTACATCTTCATCATTCTCCTTCTCTTCATCCACTACATCTCTTGTCCTCCCCACATCTTGAGCATCCTCGGTCTCCATATAATCCAGTGTATCTTCAGGAAGCTCATCAAATAGTGGATCTTTATGGACTGAAGGTTCACCTTTGGCAAACTTCCTCCCCTGTTTGGATACAGACTCTCTGTGCACCCATTGTTTCTTTGAGGATCTCTTTCTTGCTAATCTTTGCTTCAAGGAGATACTCTTCATCCATGCTCTGTGTTGTTTGACTACAGGTTTAGCTTGCTTCTTGAGCTTTTTGATATGTGCCTTTAAGTATTGTATTTCCTTGGCTTGATCTGAAACCTGTGAACATAAAGAAAGACAAAGATCATAGACACTTTGGAGTGTCATTTCACCCTCATTCCCTGAAAGGGATTTATCACTAGATGAATGACCTCCAAGATTCCCACCAGAACTTTCTGGAATAGAATCAAGAATGGTAGTAGAAGGTGAAGGTCTAGGGGATGGGTCAGGCTGTAGCTCAACAGGTACTTCACTAGTGTGAGTAGGAGATGGGTCAGTCTGTGGCTCAACAGGTACTTTACTAGTGTGAGTAGGAGATGGGTCAGTCTGTGGCTCAACAGGTACTTCACTAGTGTGAGTAGGAGAGGGTGTAGGTTGTGCTTCAGATGGTCTTTCTGAAGGGGCACCCTCATCCTCAGTTGGTTGTACCAACATAGAAGCAAATAAAGGGGTGACTTTCCCTGAGAAATATTTACTCTTTTTAACCATGAAAGAAAAGACTTTACTTGTCAAAACATTTACAAGAAAATAATCTAAAGGTACATGTACATTGGCTAGCTGTTTATCTAAAAAGATTGAAATAAAACGTGGGTACATTACAAACTTCTTCTTTGTCTAAGCATATCATCAAAAATTAATTTAGAAAAGTTATACTTCTGATTAGATGTTAAGCAAATGACAGCAGTGGCAATATTAGTAGGAATTTGATCCCAATAGGTGCTTTTTGAACTAATACAATGATTCATTGTATGAAATAAAAACCTCCATTGGGGTAAAAATAAAGCTTTGTTAAATGTTAACACTGTTAAATCCCCCTCATACCTCATAAGCTGTATAGCATCAAATATAGCCTGATTAGGTAGTGAGTCTATATCATTAAAAAGAAGATCACTTCTTATTGATGCTTCAGAGATAGACACAGGATTGCCAGCTACTTTGGCAGTAATGTGCCTAACATTGTTGATTATTTTGGACTTAGCAGACGTCCAAAACTGTTCAACAATCTGAAAGTATTTGAGAGCGATTGCGTAAGGAACTGTGCAATTGAGATGGGTTTATATAGGTTTAGGAAACCTAATTTCAAGGAAACCGTTTCAATTTACGCTTTGTACCCTTGGCGGTATTTTTCTTCAACGTCTCTATAGCGGTATAAACTTTGTCCAGCGGTACTAACTTTGCACTGTCGGTACTAACTATTGCCAACCAAAGAATGAACAATGTAGGTAACAAGAGTGCTTCAGTACCATCAAAAACTCTTCTCAATGACTCTCTAAATCCCATCAAACCTCTTGAAATGCATCATCTATGGTTTACTTGTTTCTTCATACTTAACACTGCATAGAAACTATACAACACATCATATTGCCTCCCTTTAACTAATGCAGCTTATGGATTTACCATCCCAATAGAAACAACCAAGAACTAAAACCTGCTAACATTAAATGCCATGGTTAGTAGATCAGCTACATTGTCATCAGTGTGGATTTTAAGCACCTGGATAAGTTTCTTCTCAAAAGCATCCCTTATGAAGTGGTGCCTAATAGCAATATGCTTTGTTTTGGAATGATATACTGGATTCTTTACAATGCAAATGGTGCTTTCATTATCAATGTAGATCTTTGTGTTCATGAAATTGAACCCATAGTCTAACATTTGATTTTGAATCCACAAAACTTGCCTACAACAGCTTGCAGCAGCAACATATTCTGCCTTTATAGTAGAAGTAGCCACAATGGTCTGCTTTTTGCATTGCCAAGAAATGAGTCTCCTGCCAAGAAACTGACAACCTCCTGTTGTGGATTTCCTGTCAAGATTTGCTCCAGCATAGTCACTATCTGAGTAGGATTCCAGGTCAAATGAGGACACTCTAGGATACCAAAGACCCAGTTTGGGTTTGCACTTTAGATACCTAAAAATTCTCTTGACATCACTTAGATGAGAGGACTTAGGAGTGACCTGAAACCTAGAACAGACACAGACTGCAAACATAATATCAGGCCTAGAAGCAGTCAAGTACATTAAAGAACCAATCATGGACCTATAAAGATGGACATCCACATCATTGGCTTCCTCGTCCTTGACTAAAGGCTTCTGAGTCTCAATAGGTGTACTAGCAGTCTTAACATTTGCAAAGTAAAACTTCTTCAGGATTTCTGCAACATATTTATCCTGACTTATAAAGATACCATCTGCTTTCTGTTTGACTTGTAATCCAAGAAAGAAAGTAAGCTCTTCTATTGAACTCATTTGAAATCTACTCTTCATTAATGCCTCAAATTCATCACACCAAGATTTCTTTGGGAATCAAATTTATGTGGATGATATCATCCACATAAACTTGAACTAGTATGATATCATGTTGGTCCTTCTTTATGAAGAGAGTTTTGTCAATGTTTCCTCTTTTGTATCCATTCTTCAACAAGAAAGTAGATAAAGTAGCATACCATACTCTGGGAGCTTGATGTAACCTATAGAGAGCTTTTGCCACTTTGTAGACCTTCTGAGGATATTTAGGATCAAGAAAACCTGGTGGTTGAGACACATATACCTCCTCATTAATTTTTCCATAAAGGAAGGCACTTTTCACATCCATTTGATAGACTATAAAGCCCATGTAAGAGGCAAAGGCTAAAGAGATGCTTATGGCTTCAATCCTGGCCATAGGAGCAAAAACCTCATCATAGTCTATACCTTCCTCTTGCCTATGTCCCTGAGTAACTAACCTTGCTTTATTTCTGACAACAACTCCTCTCTCATCCTTCTTATTTCTATAAACCCACTTTGTGCCAATAGTCTTCTTCCCAAAAGGCAAATCTACAAGTATCCAAACTTTCTGAATCTTAAACTGCAGCAATCCTTCTTGCATAGCATCAACCCAACTTTCATCTTCAAGTGCTTCTGAAATCTTCTTGGGTTTATTTTGAGACAGGAAACAAGTTGAAGTATTTTGGCATATCCGCGTTTTTTTATGTTTTTATAATCAATAATTTAAAATTTCATAATTTTTGGTGAACCGTTACCGATTCGTACCTTCTGCATAACCGATAGTATTTAACCTAAACTAAACGCTTAAAACATGGCAAGACTTGGAAATTACATTCATTTGGGCGAGTAACTAGCAACCAAAGATTATAAAAATAAAAAAGGGACTTGGAAAATAAATCATTTTTGGAGAACTAGCCCCACAAAGATGATAAAAATAAAATGGTCCCCCCTCACTCCTTTCTTAATATTTTCGGTGCAAGCAAACAAACCAAGAACTTGGTGGACAAGTTTTGAATTCAAAATGTGGAATGAGACAAAGCTGAATCACACATGATATAAACTAGCTAGAACCTCATTGGAGGATCATTTTGGTCCCCCCATCCCACTCTTGTCTCTATATTCGGTACACACACACACACCTTGAGTGTGTGAAGTAAACTTTGTAATATATAACATTGTTACTAGTCATTTGTTCATTTCATACACACACACTTTACATTTGAGCTTCTCTTTCTCTCTTGTTCATCTCAAAACCCACGAAAATATTCAAACACCAACCAAACCCATTTATTTTTCATCTTTGATCAAAAACACTTGAAGATTTATTGAAGGTTTGATCATTTGTATCATCCGGGTATTTGTTAACATCATTTTGGGTTTGTTATAAAATCATTGTTCGTCATCTCCAAATCTTCTAGTTTTTGTAAGTCGTTCAAATCTAAACAACTTGTACTTTTATACTTCTCATGATGCATACATACTAGTTGTACAATTTATTTTGTAAAAACAAAGGTTTAAAAACTACATAAACCCTAAAAGGGTGTTCATATATTTCGAACCATACATAAATAAATATAAGGAAATCTTAGTTTTGTGATCGTGGTTATTTTTGTGTAATAAAAATGATATGCTATAGTTCATTTTGTTTGACTTGTGTTTAACAAGCTTGTGGAAAGCTTATTTAATATTTGGAGCTTATTAGGGCTAAATATAGATATTTCGGCACAACAAAGAAAATAAAGAAGATTTATTGTTAAGCTTATTTGTTTTGACATATATTTTGTTTAGCTTATTGTCTAAGCTTATTGTGAAAGGACAAATGAATAAACTTATTCGGACTCAATAAATAAGCTCGAATATATAGTTTAATTAGAGCCTATAAAGAAGCCACGTCCCACATACAAGACCCAACACTATGAGATCATTCTTGAGCTCATATGGTTTGGCTTAATATACTTGACTTATTGTGAGCTTATTGATAGCTTATCTTGAGGTCACGTATTTATTACTTAATATTTTGCTTATCGGATTAAATGGATAAGTAAAACTACATTTTCGGACGTAACGGGCCAAAGCCCAACATATATGCAAAACACCAAAGCATAAAAGCTACGGTGTAGTTTATTGGATAAGTTCGTGAGTGACTTATTTAATAGTGTACGATTTAGATGTTTTTAACGTTTTAATTTATATTTTAGAACGACCGAAACGTTACAATTAATAATGGATGTAAGACGAGTAAATTGTTAAATATGAAAGTGGTTTGAAAAGTGGTATAAATTAAAGTCTATACTACTTTGGAAAACGTGTAAACCGAACGGGTCATAGCCGAAAATTTGACTAAAAAGATTACTATTTAATTACTTAAAACTATTTGGAAAAACATAAATAACGAAATACTTCGATTAAACTACCTAACTATTTGGAAATATTAAATGATAAATAACAAGTTACTTATGTATTAACAATAACAAATATAATATCTATATAAGTAATATAATATTATATATGTACGTTTCGTAAAACTCGATCACTAACATTTTTAAATATATAACTAACGTTTGCTAAAAATGACAATGAACGTGCATGCATCAATGTAGTACAATAACCTTCCGAGTCTAAATCGAAACCCATATTCTTTTAGGTCATACCCGTGTACAACCTCCGTTCAAGTCCAAGTGACCATACTTTTGACGTATACTCTTTACCTTATCATCAAGGTGAGTTCATAGCCCCACTCTTTTACTCGTTTTAAATAAATGTTTTATAACTTGGGGTGAGAAACATTGCTTGCTTTTAAAACTGGACACAAGTACTTTGCGTGAGATTTTCCCTGTTTACGTGTTGCCTAAGTAGCGTTTAGACCACTACTCTTCTCGCCACCACTATATAACCAGTCAATTTCCTCGACTGAGACTCGGTCGAGGGAGCGCGAATTTATTAATATATCTATCGGGACTAATTTCCTATCCGGATTTGAGTACGCTCACTACCCACGGGGTGCGATAAACGGATATTATACCTATGTCGAACTTAAGAAGGTATTCTTGGTTCATATCCCTCGTGGGCTTGAGTTTCAACCTAGACAATATACGCTATAAACGTAATTAGCTTTCGTGTCATGAGCTTAGCGCAAACGTAAAACCATTTTTTATGTGAAGGTTGTATTTTGTTATAACTGTCGCATACGTGTTGATAACTTGTGGTCCACTTTAATAACGTTTGAACTTACCATGAATTCACTCAACTTATGTTGACCGTTTTAAGCATGTTTTTCTCAGGTGCTTAGCAAGGATGCTGTTGATTGACTTATATGGAGTCTATATGCCTACACCAGTTTACCAAGAGATTTATCTATGTTTTAAATACCGTTGTTGAACTATTTAAGCTTCCGCATTTTAAACTTGAATCTTTTGAATCTTAATCGATGTAAAACTTATTATTATTATTTTTAATCTATGCAACGGTGTTTATTTTCAAAACGTACCCTTAGAGGTCGTTCTTTATGCTTTGTACTTGAGATGATCAATCAAGTCACGCCTCCGGACACGTGTTCCGTCCAGGCCCCGTCTGGGGGTGTGACAGTTTGGTATCAGAGCCAAGGTTATAGAGAACCAGGTAGTATAAACTAGGCTGGACTATAACCAGTATGTGATCCTACGTGATTATGTGCCTTACGTGATCTTACATAGTACGTATACATAGCTAAGTGTTACGTAAATAATATATACGTATTAAATACTAAGTATATCTAATATTTCTAAGTGTTTCTTATTTCATCCCATCATGACGTACTCGATGACTCATCCATTCATTCATTCATTCATTCATTCACTTTGCATTCATTCAGTTACCCATTCACCCATTCATATTGTTGCATCATGCATGGTTGATATAAAGATGATTTATATGAACTTTGCTTGTGCAGGTTTTTTATGGCTATTTCAGTTATCTCGATTTCTTCGGATTCATCTGAGGATAGCGTGGGGACACCCGCTGGACGAGTGATATTGTTTGGTACTATCCCTACTACTATTCCTGACACCACACCAGTGATTACTCCACCTGCTACTCAGACTGACACACCAGTGATACCCACAGAGACACCTATCATAGCACCTACTATACCACCATCTCCAGACTATACACCAGCTTCACCTGATTACTCACCTGCATCTGATTCAGAGTCTGATCCATCAGAGGATCCATCATCAGACCATATACCACCATTACCACTACCTTAACCATTCTTTATCATCGGATGATGACCCCAGGACCAGACAATGATACAACCAGAAACCCCATCACCCTACCCATGATACACCTTTTATACTGAGATTACCACTTCTACCAGAGATCACCTACCATACCTCGACGTCGAAGTTACTCTTCAAGCATCTGGACAGCCTATTCCTTATGGTCGACCGTACCGCTACCATCTTAATGGGCCGGTACACATGATGACCGCAAGGAAGAGGGTTAGACCGTTACCTACTCATCGTCTTGCTGAGAGACATTCTACCGACCATTCTTCTTCAGATTCATCATCAAAGGCATCATCAGATTTTCATTCGGATGCTTCATCTGATCTTTCTTCGAGGCACTCATTGTTAGATCATTCTTCACCAGATTTACCGAGTACTTCTGCGGGGCCATCTCGCAAGAGACGTAGGTCCCCCATGACATCTGTACCTGCATTATCACCTGTATCCGGAGCTTTATCTCCTGTCCGTGCTGATTTGATACCATCGCCTAAGAGAGTTAAGGATTCTGGTTATCTGACCCACTTGTAGCTGGAGCTTTATCTAGTTTCCGTGATGATGTGATTGTCAGGGTTAGTGATGAGCCTCACTTAGAGCAGGATATTGATCCAGAGATTCAGGCAGAGATTGACGAGTGTATTGCTTATGCAGATGCTCTTAGGGATAAATGGATTGATGCTAGAGTTGTAGTTGAGGCTATTGATCGAGATGAGACAGAGACGGGTGTGAGAGGCCCGGTTGAGGTCAGAGTTGAGAGGGTTACGCATCCTGTGATGCCAGAGGATATTCTTGAGCCTGCTCAGGAGGGAGCAGTAGAGGCTACGTATGAGACATTGGGAGATTTGGTTCAGAGGTTCCATGATCACACTCAGGCTATCCCAGTCTATCGTATACAGGCTATTGAGGGAGTTTAGAGAGAGCAGGGACATAGGATTGTTGGGGTTGAGTCGGCAGTTATTGCTTTGACTGAGAGGATTGCTGAGTTAGAGAGGGATAACAGGAGGCTTAGAGGCACCGTGAGTGTTGAGAGTCAGAGAGTTGACCGACTCCAGCGCGGCATGTCACGTATGCAGAGAGAGTTGAGGCAGATGCGACGACTTCGATTTTATGATCGAGTGAGAGTTGGCAGACTTGAGGCGTGTGCTAGGAAGCACATGGGCTACCGTCCTTAGAGATGTTCGTTAGTATTGCAGCATTGAGTAGTAGCGTTTAGTGATGACCGTAGTGTTAGAACTCGTATTTTCTGTATTTTGAAACGTTGTGATGTAATCACTAATGTTCGATGATATGAAATTGATATTTATCTATGATATGATGTCATGATTTGATTTACTTACGCTCTTGCGTCATGCATTATGGGATTTCCGTGAATATGTATTTTGATCGTGTATTTCTATGTGATTAACCATAAATTTTATTTAATACCGTTAGTGATCTCGCATTACCTAGAAATCTCATCGAGTGTTATGTTGATATGTTGTAGGAAGATGCCTAACACCCGATCTGGAGCGTCCATGACTCGTGAGGAGTTTGAAGAATTAGTTACCCGCCGAGTAGCTGAAGAGATGGAGGCTCGTGAAGCCGCAAGGACCCTTGAACCCTTGAATGAGAATAGGGATGAACAAGAAGGCGAGAACGGAGGATTCGCAGAAACGGCTGGATTCGCAGCAATCATATTCCCTTGAATGTTGTCCCGTAAACCTCCAATAAACCTTTCCACTCTGTCTTCTTCATCAGGGACCATTCTAGTACACAACAAAATCAACTCCTGAAACCTTTGAGTGTAAGCAGTCAAGTCGTTTCCTTTCACGGTTAAATTCCATAATTCAGTCTCCATCTTTTGGATTTCATTCCTTGGACAGTACACTTATGTCATCAACTTCATCAGTTTAACCCAATTCATGGTATATGCAGCCTCAACACCAATGGTTCTCTTATGAGAGTTCCACCAGGTCAAAGCAATGTCCTGCAGTGTGCATGTAGCATATTTCACTTGATACTTCGATGGATAATTACTGATATTAAACAGTCTTCATTTTCTCGAACCAGCAGGTCAATCCGACAACGCCTTCAGTTCCGGAGAAATTATGTGGCTTGCATTTTAAAAAGTCTTGGAAAGTGCACTCTCGAGCCACTGGCATGAAACCTCCATAATTCATGCCATGGTTTCCATTCTTGTGTCAATTTCCTCCATTTCCGTTTTCTCCATTTCCTCCATTTCCATTTCCTCCGTTTCCTCCATTTCCATTTCCTCCGTTACCTCCATTTCCACCTTCTTGTTCATCCCCATTCTCATTCATGGGTTCAAGGTTCATCGCGGCTTCACGAGCCTCCATCTCTTCAGCTACTCGGCGGGTAACCAATTCTTCAACCTCCTCATGAGTCATGGACGCTCCAGATCGGGTGTTAGGCATCTTCCTACAACATATCAACATAACACTCGATGAGATTTCTAGGTGATGCGAGATCACTAACGGTATTAAATAAAATTTATGGTTAATCACATAGAAAATACATGATCGAAATATATTCACGGAAATCCCATAATGCATGACGCAAGAGCGTAAGTAAATCAAATCATGACATCATATCATAGATAAATATCAATTTCATATCATCGAACATTAGTGATTACATCACAACGTTTCAAAATACAGAAAATACGAGTTCTAACACTACGGTTATCACTAAACGCTACTACTCAATGTTGCAATACTAACGAACATCTCTAAGGATGGTAGCCTATGTGTCAGTAACCGTGGAAAAGAAAAAAACAAGATTGTAAACAGGACTGGAAACAGATGGAGGTAACGAAACTACGGCGAGAGCTTACGCCATTGGTGGAGGAGGAACAAACCCTGATTCCAATGTTGTCACGGGTACGTTTCTTCTCAATAACTGTTATGCTTCTATGTTATTTGATTCGGGCGCCGATAGAAGTTTTGTGTCGACTACCTTTAGTGCTTTGCTTGATGTTACACCAACCACTTTAGACACTAGTTATGCTGTAGAACTTGCCGATGGAAGAATTTCAGAAACAAATATTGTTCTTAGAGGTTGCACGTTAGGATTATTAGGTCATCCGTTCGACATAGATCTATGAACGTACGAGCTTGTTGTTTGACGTCATCATTGGTATGGATTGGTTGGCGAAATACCATGCGTTGATCGTTTGTGACGAGAAGGTTGTTCGTATTCCTTATGGAAATGAGGTGTTGATAATCCGAGGTGATAGTTGCGACGGTGGAAGTAAGTTGAATATCATATCGTGCACGAAGACCCAAAAGTATATTGAGAAAGGATGTCAAGTTTATCTGGCTCAAGTTACATCCAAGAAGGCTGAGGATAAGTCGGAGGAGAAGCGACTTGAGGATGTGCCAATCGTACGGGAATTTCCGGAAGTCTTTCCAGAAGAATTGCCTGGATTACCGCCTACTCGACAAGTTGAATTTCAAATCGACTTAGTCCCTGGTGCTGCACCTGTAGCACGAGCACCGTATCGATTAGCACCAGCTGAAATGCAAGAGTTGTCTACTCAGTTACAAGAACTTTCTGACAGAGGATTTATAAGGCCGAGTTCCTCACCTTGGGGAGCACCAGTTTTGTTTGTCAAGAAGAAAGATGGTTCTTTTCGGATGTGTATCGACTATCGTGAACTGAACAAGCTTACATATGAGAACCGATACCCACTTCCGAGAATCGATGATTTGTTTGATCAATTGCAAGGATCAAGAGTCTATTCTAAGATCGATCTGAGATCTGGTTATCATTCAAAATCAGAGTTATGAGAAGACATTTCAATGACAGATTAGCACTCCTATGTCACACGGAGTTCCAAGTAATGCCGTTTGGTTTGACTAACGCACATCAGTTTTCATGGGATTGGATGGATAGGGTGTGCAAACATTATCTGGATGATTGTGATTGTATTCATCGATGTATTTTGATCTACTCCAAAAGCATAAAGGAGCATGAATGACACTCTTGAAGTTGATCTTGAATTATTGAAGAAGGGAAGAATTGATACGCCAAGTTCTCAATAGTGCGGAGTTTTGGCTGTCGAAGGTTTACAATTTCTTGGTCACTGTGATGATGTCGAAGGCATTCATGTTTGATCCCAGCGAAGATTGTGGCATCAAGGATCTTTGGCATCGCCCAAGAAACCCAACGAGATTCGTCAATTCTTAGGTTCTAGCCGGTTACTACCGCCGATTTATCGAAGCTTTTCAAAAAATCGCTAGACGATGAACAAAAGTTGACTCAGAAGAGCTAGTGAAGGTTTGAATGGGGAGAAAAGGCAGGACGCTGCATTCCAGTTGTTGATTATGAAGCAAAATTGTGTAGTGCGCGATTTTGGCAATACCAGAGGGAAGCGAGAACTTTGTGGTATATTGCGATGCTTCGTCATAAGGGTTGGGCGCGGTTTTGATGCAGAGAGAGAAGGTCATAGCTTTCGCATTCCCCGCCGCCATCCAAGGTTCACCGAGAAGAACTTACCACACACGCCTAGAGTTGATGCAGTAGTGTTTCGCCCTGAAAAATTGGAGGACATTATCGTTATAGGGTTACCAAGTGCGTTGTATTCACTGTCATAAGAGTTTGCAACACATACTCGACCAGAAGGAGCTGAATATGAGGCAAAGACGTTGGTTAGAATTGTTGACCGGCTACGGGACCTGTTGAGATTTTCGATATCATCAGAAAGGCAAGACGTGGTGGCTGATGCCCTGAGTCGACAGGAAAGAAGCCATGCCGCTACGAGTTCGAGCTTGGTTATGACTATAAGGGGTAAAATCCTTCCTCTAAGCAAGATTTTAAGTGCTCAATAGGAAGCCAGTAAGGAAGAGAACTTCATTCACGAAGATTTGCGTGGCATGATTAACAAAGTTAGAACCCTCGCGCTGACGGAACGTTTTATGTTTGAAAATCGAAAGTTGGATTCCGTGTTTTGGTGATTTGAGGGCCTTGATTATGCATGAGTCGCATAAGTCGAAGTATTCCATTCCCACCTGGATGGATAAGATGTACCAGGACTTGAAGAAGTTATATTGGTGGCCTAACATGAAAGCAGAGATTGCACTTATGGTCAGCAAATGTTTTAAACATGTGCAACAGGTTAAAGATAGAATATCAGAAAACCATCTGTTTGTTGTTCAACCAGAGATCCAAAAAATGAAATGGGAGAACATAACAATGGACTTTGTGACTAAACTGCCGAGGACAGCGGCTGGGCAAGACACGATTTGGTGTAATCGTTGGGGATCACCCGTCTCACTAAGTATGCTCATTTCTTGCTTATGAGATAGGATGACAGTTAGAAAAAATTGACGAGACATACTATGAAGGAAGTAGTCTCAAAAGCATGGAGTGCCTGGTTTCGATCATCTCTGATCGCGATGGAAAATTTACCTCAAATTTTTGGGATAGTCTTTACCATAAAGCATTAGGTACTCGATTGGATATGAGTACAGCTTACCACCCAGAGACCAATCGTCAAAGTGAGAGAACCATTCAGAGTTAGAGGATATGTTACGTGATGTCTAGTACTCGCTTTGGAAAAGGTTGGGATAAAACTTACCGTTGGGTTAGAATTCTTCATTAACAGCAGTTACCATACCAGCATTAAGGCTTGCTCCGTTTTGAAGGCATTGTATGGGAGCAAAATTTTTTGTATTTCTATTGTTAAGATATGTTTCGATCACACATCTGCTGGGCTGAAGTGGAGGACAGTCAGCTCACTGGCCAGAGATCATCCTACGAGACAAACTGATGAGAATAGTTCAAAATCAATGAGACATATCAAGCCGCCCGTGATAGTCAAAAAGAGCTATGCCGATGTCAGAAGAAAACCTCTTGAGTTTCAAGTAGGAGATAAGGTCATGTTGAAAGTGTCTCCTTGGAAAGGAGTGATACATTTTGGCAAACGGGGAAAGCTGAACCCTCGTTATATTGGACCTTTTAAGATCATTGCCAAAGTAGGAAACCGTTGCTTTATCGTCTAGAAACTTCCTGAGAGGTTGAATAGAGTTCATAGTACGTTTATCATCTCGAAGTTGAAGAAATGCATGGTTGATGAACCGCTTGCTATACCATTGGATGAGATCCAAGTTGACGACAAATTGAATTTCATCGAAGAATATCGAGATTATGGCAACCGTGGAAGGTCACGCGTTTGAAGCAGAGTGTATTTGATTGTCAAAGTGCGGTGGATCTCCAGGATGAGGTCATGAGTTCACCTGAACGTGAAAAGCATCAAAATGCAAAAGAATACCCGCACCCCTATTCACCAACTCTGCACACGCTGCAGAGGTTGCGTCTAAGCTTTGAGCAAAGCTTCTTTAACGGGGAAAGATGTGGAAACCCGAGAATTTCCGTTCATAAGTTAGACGTTCCGTGTTAGTAATTGAATTTTTAAAGTTTCGTTTAGCTTTTTCGTTTAACCGGGAAGTTGTCTGTTTCGTTGTTATCTGGAATGTCTCGGGAGCGAACCGGGACCACCAAACGTTGTAGTATTTTGGTAATATCAGCAATTTTATGTTTTTTAAGCAATATTTAAAAATTTCATAATTTTTGGTACGATACGTTATACCCCGTTTCGTTACTTGCGTTACCCGTGTTTTACCTAAACTATAAGCTTAAGCATGCAAGACTTGGAAATTAAATCATTTTGGGAGCACTAGCAACAAAGATTATAAAAATGAAATGGTCCCCCCTCCTTTCTTAATATTTCGGTGCAAGCAAACAAACCAACAACCTTAAGAACTTGGTGGACAAGTTTTGAATTCAAAATGGAATGAGACAAGCTTGAATCACATGATATAAACTAGCTAGAACCTCATTGGTGGATCATTTTGGTCCCCCCATCCCACTCTTGTCTCTATATTCGGTACACACACACACACCTTGAGTGTGTGAAGTAAACTTTGTAATATATAACATTGTTACTAGTCATTTGTTCATTTCTTACACACACACTTTACATTTGAGCTTCTCTTTCTCTCTTGTTCATCTCAAAACCCACGAAAATATTCAAACACCAACCAAACCCATTTATTTTTCATCTTTGATCAAAAACACTTGAAGATTTATTGAAGGTTTGATCATTTGTATCATCCGGGTATTTGTTAAACAACATTTGGGTTGTTATAAATCTTTGTTCATCATCCAAATCTTCTAGTTTTTGTAAGTCTTCAAATTCTTAAACAACTTGTACTTTTATACTTCTCATGATGCATACATACTAGTTGTTAAATATAATTTGGTAAAAACAATGGTTTAAAAAACATACATAAACCCTAAAAAGTGAGTGTTCATTATTTCTGAACCATACATAAATAAATATAAGGAAATCTTAGTTTTGTGATCGTGGTTATTTTTGTGTAATAAAAATGATATGCTATAGTTCATTTTGTTTGACTTGTGTTTAACAAGCTTGTGGAAAGCTTATTTAATTATTTGGAGCTTATTAGGGCTTATATATATATATTTCGGCACAACAAAGAAATAAAGAAAGATTTATTGTTTAGCTTATTTTGTTTTGACATATATTTTGTTAGCTTATTGTCTAGCTTTTTGTGAAAGGACAAATGATAAACTTATTCGGCTCAAATAAAATAGCATCGATATAGTTCTATTAGGGCCTTAAAGCCGTCGTTACCAATACAAAGACCCAACACTATGGATCATCGTGAAGCTCATATGGTTTGGGCTTATATACTTGACCTTATTGTGCAGACTTATTGATAGGCTTATCTTGAGGTCACGTATTTATTACTTAGTATTTTGCTTATCGGATTAAATGGATAAGTAAAACTACCTTTTCGGACGTAAACGGGCCAATGGCCCAAACAATATATGCAAAAAACAAAGATAAATGTACGGTGTAGTTGATTGGATAGTTCAGTGAGTGATATTTAATAATGTACGATTTAGATGTTTTACGTTTAATTATTTTTAGACGTCGAACGTTACAATTAATAATGGATGTGATGACGAGTAAATTGTAAATATGGAAAGTGGTTTGAAAGTGGTATTAAATTAAAGTCTACGACTTTGGAAAACGTGTAAACACGAACGGGTCATGCCGAAATTTTGTAAAAATCTTTATACTTAGAAACTATTTGGAAAAACATAAATAACGAAATACTTCGATTAAACTACCTAACTATTTGGAAATATTAAATGATAAATAACAAGTTACTTATGTATTAACAATAACAAATATAATATCTATATAAGTAATATAATATTATATATGTACGTTTCGTAAAACTCGATCACTAACATTTTTAAATATGCAACTAACGTTTGCTAAAAATGACAATGAACGTGCATGCATCAATGTAGTACAATAACCTTCCGAGTCTAAATCGAAACCCATATTCTTTTAGGTCATACCCGTGTACCGCCGTTCATTCCAAGTGACCATACTTTTGACGTATACTCTTTACCTTATCATCAAGGTGAGTTCATAGCCCCACTCTTTTACTCGTTTTGAATAAATGTTTTATAACTTGGGGTGAGAAACATTGCTTGCTTTTAAAACTGGACACAAGTACTTTGCGTGAGATTTTCCCTGTTTACGTGTTGCCTAAGTAGCGTTTAGACCACTACTGCCCCACTTATCATGAACCGTCAATTTCTCGACTGGAGGACCGGTCGGTGGTCGAGGAGGGGGCCCGCGAAATGTTATTAATAGATCAATTAGGGATCTTAATTATCCCCTATCCGGTGAGTAGCACTCATACCCACCGGTGGGTGCCCGATAAACGGATATATACCATGTCGAACTTAAGAAGGTAGTCTTGGTCAGATACCTCGGGGGGCTTGTTTCAACCTAGCAATATATTGCTATACAAGTTAATAGCTTTCGGGTGTCATGAGCCTTGACTAACGTAAATACCTTTTTATGTGAAGTTGTATTTGTTATAACTGTCGCATACGTGCTGATAACTTATGGTCCACTTTAATAACGTTTGAACTAAACCTATGAATTCACTCAACTTATGTTGACCGTTTTAAGCATGTTTTTCTCAGGTGCTTAGCAAGGATGCTGTTGATTGACTTATATGAAGTCTATATGCCTACACCAGTTTACCAAGAGATTTATCTATGTTTTAAATACCGTTGTTGAACTATTTAAGCTTCCGCATTTTAAACTTGAATCTTTTGAATCTTAATCGATGTAAAACTTATTATTATTATTTTTTAATAATTGCAACGGTGTTTATTTTCAAAAACGTACCCTTAGAGGTCGTTCTTTTTATGCTTGTGTATTGAGATGATCAATTAAGTCAACGACTCCGGACAAGTGTTCCGTCCAGGCCCGTCTGGGGAAGTGTGGGACACTTTGTTGCCAATAGACCTTCTTCCCAAAAGGCAAAATCTACAAGTATACAACTTTTCTGTATCTTGAACTGTAGCAATTCTTCTTGCATAGCATCAACCCAAATTTCATCTTCAAGAGCCTCTGAAATCGTTTTGGGTTCATTTTGAGACAAGAAACAAGCAAATAAACAATGTTGGAAGTCCTTATGATTATTTCTCTTTTGCTTTTGAACATAGCTAACAAAAGCATGGGCTTCAGAACTTTTATTCACTTTGACTTCTTGATAGTTGAACAACTGAGGTTGGATTCCGTTAGTATTAAGAGCTGAGGATGAAGAAGATTTGATCCTTGATGTGGAATAGGACTAACATTTACATTGTTTCTAAGTTTGTTGAAGTCAATCACTGCACCCTCATAATTAATAAGATGATATTAGTATAAAATCATCCAGCTAGAATTTGGATAAATGTCCTCAAGTGGAGGTATTTCTGAATCATCTTGTTCAGGATTGGTTGGATCAGAAAGAGATAGTCCCTCATGAGGACTGGCAGTACTAACTGGTGTGCTAACAGTATTAACTAGGTTAGTACTGCTAGCTTTAGCTGGTGTGCTAACAGTACTAAAAATGTTAGTACTGCTAGCCTTAGCAGCTCCTGCTTGTATAATCAAACTCTCAGTTGCTTGTGCAAACTCCTTCCTGAGAGCTTCAGCTTCCTCATTAGCATCCTTTTCTTGCCTCTTAAGTCTTTCAAGTTCATCCAAAAAGACTTGTTCTTCCTCTCTTGGACCTTCTCTCTTTTCATCTGTCTTTAAATCAGGAGTGATTGTTGAAGAATAAGAAGACCATATTGGCAGTACAAAGCAGTCTTGAGCAGATTCATCCTCTTTTTCAGAATCCCCTGCATCAATAATGTCTTCTGTACCTGCATTGTGATTAGCTTCTTGTTGACCTGCATGTATGTTAGCTTGATTCTCTGATCTAACAGGATGATAATTCATAGAATCAGTTAAATAATCAAGATCAAAAAGCCAAGTTGGTCCTTTCCCTGCAACATTTGGTTTGTTCTCTAAAAAGGTAATGTGCAGGTTTTCTTTAACTCTTTTGGTTTCTAATATGTATACCCTAAAAGCCTTGCTTTGTAGAGAATACCCAACTAAAAACCCTTCATCTGATTTTCCAGCAAACTTGCACAGGTGGTCAATGGTATTCAAGATGGTCACATGGCACCCAAAAGGTCTTATATAACTTATAATTGGTATTTTACCAGTTAAAGTTTATAAGGTGTCTTATTATGAGGCTTGGTCACTAATACCCTATTTAGAATATAACAAGCAGTACTAACTGCTTCAGCCCAAAAAATGTTAGGTAAAAATGAATCTGCAAGCATGGTCCTAGCAGCCTCTATAAGGGTCCTGTACTTTCTTTCAACAACTCTATTTTGTTGTGGAGTTTTGGCATTACTGTATTCCCTTTTGATCCTTTTTGACCCACATAATTCAATAACATCCTTGTTCTTAAATTTTGTACCACTATCACATCTAATAGTTTTAACTTTTTGATTCAATTGGTTCTCAACTTGATCTTTTTAAAGGTCCTTAAGGATTTCTAGTTTATCCTAGTTCTTAAGAAAACACCCCAACTAAACCTGCTAATATATCATCAGTGATACTAGGCAATAAGTACTTATGGTTTTTTATGCTCCTTCAGATTGTAGGTCCAAACAAATCCATATGAAGAAGTTGTAAGGAGTGGCATAGAGCTTACTGATTTGGTCCTTACTGGAGGGCCTTGTGTTGATTTCCTTTTTGGACAAGCCAACCACAAGTGGTGGTTCTTTTTGAAAATTTTTTGAAGGTAACCTCTTACAAGGTTTAACACTTCCTACAAGTTTGTTTATGTTTTTGAAATTATCATGAACCCTTCCTACTATGACATTTGTTAGATTCATCAAGTTGTGGCTTTTGACATTTAAAACAAGCTAATACTCATGTAGGATGTTATGTTTTTATTTTTGTTCTCTTTATTGTTATCTTGACTTTGGGTTTTGTTTGGGGATTTTTATGTAATACTGGTTTTTATGCTGGTTTCTTAAACGAGGAGACAATAACAGACATGCAGTGTCTGTAATCAAAAAATTGTTCTTTTGGTTCGGCGGGGGCGGGGTCTTGGGGGGGGGCGTGGGGGGGGGGCTGGGTATGCGGCGGGGGAGGTCGGGGTTGGGGGGGGGGGGGGCGAGCAGGGGTGGGAGGGGGGTGGGCAGCCGGGGGGTGGGGGTGGGCGTGGGGCGGGTGGAGGGGTGGGGTGGGGGTGGGAGGGGGGGCGGAGGGGCGCGGGGGGGAGGGGGGGGGCTGTTCGGGGCGGAAGTGGCGGGGGTGGGGGGGGGGTGGGCCGGGGGGGGTGGGGGGAGGCGGGGGGGGGGGGTGGGGGGAGGAGGAGCGGGGGGGGGGTGGGGGGGGGGAGGGGGGGGGGGGGGGCTAGTTCGTGGGGTGGGGGTGGGGGCGGCGGGGTGGGGGATAGGGTGCGGGGCGGGGGGGGTGGGGGACACGCGGGGGGTGGAGTGGGGGTGAGGGGGTGGGGGGGGGGGGGGTGGGTGGGGGGCGGGTGGTGAGGGGCTGGGGCGGAGGGTGGGGATCGAAGTAAGGTGGGTGTGGGGGGGTGAAAGGGGGGGGGGCAGGCGGGGGAGGGGGGGGGGGGGGGGAGCCATGGGGTGGGGGGGGGGTGGAGGTATGGTGAGAGCGGGTTAGCCTCGGGGGGGGGGGGGGGGGTGAGGCGGGGGGTGAGGGGGGTGGGGGGGGGGGGGGGGGGGAGGCGGTACGGGGAGGGAGGGGAGGGGGGGGGGGGGAGGGGGGTGGCGGGGGGGTGTGTGGGGGGTGGGGGGGCGGCAGGGGGGCGGAGGGCCGGCGGGGGGGTTGTGGGGGGGGGTGGGGCGGGGGAGTCGGGGAGGGTGGGGGGAGGGGGCGTGGGGCTGGGGGGGGGGGGGCGGGGGGCGGGGGTGGGGGGGGAGGGGCAGTGGGGCGGGGGGGGGGGTGTGTCGCGGGGGGGGGGTGTGGGGGGGCGTGCGAGGTGGGGGGTGGGAGGGGTGGGGAGTGGGGGGCGGGTGGGGGGCGGGGGTTGGGGTGGCGGGGTGGGGGGGGAGGCGGGGGGAGAGGGGGAGGGGGCGGGGGGGGGGGCGGGTAGGGGGGGGGGGGGGGAGGGGGGGGGGGGGGGGGGGGCGGGGGGTGTGGTGAAATGGTGGGTAGCGTGGGGGGGGGGGGGGGGGGGGGGGGGTGGTCGGGGAGGGGGGGGGGGGATGGGGGTGGGGGGGGTGGGTGGGGGGCGTGGCGGGGGGGGGGGGCGGTTTTTTTTTTTTTTTTTTTTCTTTTTTATTTTATATTTGTTTTTTTTTTTTCTTTTTTTTTTTATTTATTTTTTTTTTTTTTTTTTTTATTTGTTTTTTTATTTTTATCATTTTCACACATTTGTGACACATAGAAGAGATTGAAATGCTAAAGTTATTTCACAAAGCACACATCCTCAAAATCTAACTTTCCAGTTTTTATTTTACCTTTACCAGTGATGTAGCCTTTACTACCTCCAAAAGCAACAGGGCCACCATTAAAGTCTTGAAATTCAGCAAGGTAGGCCTTGTTTCCAGTCATGTGCCTGGAACATCCACTATCAACAATCCCTTTATTCTTTAAAGCTCTATGTGGATAATCCTGCACATCAAATAAAAAAGATTAGATTCTCTTAGGGATCCAAGCCTGTTTGGGCTTGAGTCTGCCTAGTGGATCTTTGAAAGTGTAACAATTTCTAAGACTGGATCCACCATTGTATTTGGAGACACTTTGCCAGTTGTATCTTTGTGATCTCTAATTACAACCTGCTGAGGGCTTAACAGCAGTTTCCCTTTTTCCCCCAACAATACTAACTACTTTTACCTTAGCAGTATTAACCTTTTGTTTTGAAAATTTTGTGCTAAGTACTGTTGTCTTTTTGAAAGGCCTTGAAGATGGTGAATGAGTTTTGTGAAAAACATTTGTTGGTCTTACTCTATTCACAATGGGCTTAACAGTATTAATTTTCATAGCAGTACTAGTTAGTACTGTCTGTCTGTTAAAACTTTGCCTAGCAGTACTAACATTTTTAGTACCGCTAGCTCTAGCAGTACTAACTGGAATTTTACCAGTTCTAGTTAGTACTGCTGAAGGAACAAATTGGTTTTGTTTATTCACTCTTTGCACATTGTTCCACCCATTGTTTAACTCAGCTTTTCTTGCCATCCTCTTCTCATGGAAATCACAATCTCTGATTAAATGATTAAGACTACCACATACAAAACATGCTCTTACAGTAAACCCATACCCCAACTCTTTCTTATCAACTTTAGGTTTTTGACTATGTGTGACCTGATCCTTAACAGTTTCCCTAGGAGTTTTTACTTGTTGGTTAGCAAAACTAGGTGTTTCTTTTTCTTTTATTGGTATAGACACATACTCATCTTCACTATCTGATTCATACTCCTCAATGATAGGAGCATCAGACCAGACCTTAGGTTGACATTCTACATTAGATTCATTGACAACTGGTTCAGACACTAATTCAGAGGGTTCTGTACTAATGTTAGATTCACATGTATCAAATTCACTTGATTGGGATTCAGATTCACTAGGTTGAGTCTGTTTTGGACCATATGTAAATTGTGAGTAATCTACTTCAATGTCAGGTCCAGAGGGCATATAATTCCCTGTCATGGGTGGGGGTACAACATGCATTCCTTGTGCTGTAACAAACCTGTCATACAAAGGTTGTTTTTCTAACTCACTCTCTTTATTCATAAAAACACTCTGTAGCAAAATGCCCTGTCTTGTGGCAATTGTAGCATTCAACTTTGGTTTTATCAAAGCCAACTGGTTCTTTTGCATCAAATTGTAGTTTTCTACCAGTCTTCTTATAAAACTTTTTCATTCTCATTGAGATCATGGCCACTTGCCACTTCAAGTCCATTTCTTCAAGGTCATACTCATCAATCTGTTCCAAGTCCTCATGATCCAGTTGAGGGCAACTTGATTGATTTACAAGTGATGAGTATGATGATGTTTGCTCATACTTTAAGTTTTAACCAGAAGGATTGGGAACACAATAAGCGGTACTAACATCATTAGTACTGCTGGTGTTTTCAGAGACAAATGCTACATTTTGTGGGCTAGAAGATGATGCTGTGGAGCATTTTATATCACTCTCAAAGACTATGAGATTATTGTACAGATCATCAAAACTGAGATTGTCCACTCCTGGTTTGGTTATCATAATTAAGAAAACTTATGACCAAGCAGAAGGTAGAGATCTTAGAAAATTTTGATTTGTATCCTCAGTAGATACACCTGCTCCATGAATCTCTAACTGACTCAGAAGACTTTGGAACCTGCTCCCATCCTTGTTTCCAGAATTCCATGCATCCCTCCTCCTGTTATCTTGAGTTCCCTTGAATCTACACTCTCTAGCAAAATGACCTGTCTTGTGACAATTGTAGCATTCCACTTTGGTTTTGTCAAGCAACTGGTTCTTTTGCATAAATTGTAGCTTTCTACCGGTCCTTCTTGTAAAACTTTTTCAGTCTCATAGAGATCATGGCTACTTGCCATTTCAAGTCCATTTCTTCAAGGTCATATTCATCAATCTATTCCAAGTCCTCATGATCCAGTTGAGGGCAGCTAGATTGATTTGCAAGAAGTGAGTATGATGAAAGTTTGTTCATACTTAGTGTTTTGAACGAAAGATTGGGAACTACAATAAGCGTTCTAACTTCATTAGTACTGTTTGTGTTCTCAGAGACAAAAGCTACATTTTGTGGGCTAGAGGATGATGATGCAGTAGAGCCTTTTATATCACTCTCAAAGACTCTTAAATTATTGTACAAATCATCAAAACTAAGAGTGTCCACCCCTGGTTTGGTTCTCATTATTAGGGAGACTTGTGACCAGGCAGAAGGTAGAGATCTTAGAATTTTTGTTAGCATCACTCAGTAGAGACACATGCTCCCTTGAATTCTCTAGCAGACTTAGAAGACTTTGGAACCTGTCATAACCTTGTGAAGCCCTTATGTGTTGTATACTGAGAATCCTTCAAACTGTTTGCTTCAAAGATATACTTTTGCATCTTTTTGGATTCGGTCATTCACCAAATCTAGATTTGATGGGATCCACATTTCTTTTGCATCTGTCCATCTTATGAATTAGCAAGATGATCTTTGGTAGGGGCATAGCTAGGTGGTCCTTGCTTTTCTCTCTCTCTCTTCTCGGGTACAATATCTTCTTCAGTTTTAGTGGACAAAACCTTAGTTTTGTCCTGATGTTATCTGTAGTGATTGATACAGACCATTCCTTATTTTGTATAAACCCCCAGTATGGATAATCTGTAGGGGCCAAATAGTGCTCCATTTTCATAGCCAAGATATCTTATATACTCCCTTTTTGTGAATAAGCAGTCTTGATGGTTGATTTCTGTTTGAGAGTTGGTTGCGGTTGGTGTTTGTGTTATTTGTGATGATGATGGTGGAGGTGGTGGTGCGTGGTGGTAATTTCATTTGTGTCCAGACATGTTTAGTTTTGGAGGATGTGTTTATAACTGCCCCGGATTACGATTGTTTTCTTTATTCAGAGTTTCTTACAGGCTCTGATACCACTTGTGAGTCCCTAAATGAATAGATCTTTGCAGCCTATAACGGATGATAGCCAAGATGTATAAATACAACTGACTATATAGAAACACTGATTATGAATACAATATGTTGATGCGGAATCTCAACACAAGTACTAAGAAAAACAATGTATAACTAAATAACAACTTCTATTAATCTGCTTTGAACAATTACAGATTACTAACTATTTTGATATGATATTGCTATGAGATATCTTGAGGACGTACCTAACTATGCTAAGAGAGATCCTTTTATAGACTAAGGATAAACTCTCACATGCCTTACAAATCACTTAACAGACAAAAACATATCTTTTCCTAGAATTATCTCATACATATTCATAAAACGGTATTAGCTAATTTCTAACTAACGGTATACCTAAAAATAAATCGATCAGTATACATTTTGTAATGTTGGTACTAACTATAAAACTAACAGTACCTTAATATTGTACTGTCCGGTACAAATTACTAAATCATTAATCCTATCAGAAGAGGAGGGATCTATTCTTATTGCATCGCAAAACCCTGCTTCTCTAAACTAAAATGCCGGCATGTAAGGCCTTTTGTGGGCATTTCTGAGGGCTTTTACATTACATGCCCATTTACAACTAAAAACATGTACAAACTAGCTATTTAACGTATACACTTTTTCGTACATCTTCGAGTGACCGAAACTTCATTGTTAGACGGAATTTCATATCTCTAACAAAAAACCTTTTTAGCTAAGACATCGTTGGTTCACTTGCCCCATGAATGACTTTCTTCTCTAGCATCCCACCGTCATCGGGTAAGTGCTAAGGCTTTTGACACCCCATCCGGAGAATACTAATCGAAACGCATGAACTTCCGATGAAAAAGCCTTGTAGACTTTTGAAACTTAGTTTCAAAAGCAATTACTTGGTTTTAGAAAAATGAAACTTTTACTATTTATTTTCTAACTTTGCAACATTATTATTTCTATTTATATTATTAGGCTAGGAATCGGTATCACTTTTCTTTCGACGACACATCGGCCACGCCTCCGACAAGAGCTCGTGTACTTATTATGATACCAACCCTAAATATACAACCTCCACCCTTTCTTTCGATGTCACATCGGGAGCGAACCGTAAATGCATTTACCTTTATTGTGATGGAGTTTGTATCTTAATTATTAAACACTAAGGATTTATAATCATGCTAACTTTTTATTCAACTATTACATTATCTATAGATTTTTTTTATATAACTAATTAATTAATTTAACACATTATTTTTTGCAAATAGAAAAAATTTCGTTTTAGAAAACCAAAGTATAAACTTGAACTAAAATTCTTATTTACCAATGATGTTTGACTTCATCATCGATAAAGCTTTTTCTCTGAATATGTTGATTAGACTTTTAAGAGTAAAACTCTAATTTGTAAAAATTAAAGAGAACACGTATAATTAATCATTTTAAGAACTCCGGGGAAGAAAAACCATCAAGTTATCTTATAGGCCTTTAAGTTTTCCAAATAAACTTTGTTTAGCATCCTAACTCGTAATCAACACTATCATCTTATTTCTTTACAATTTAAAAATCTCTATAAGAAATTCGCATATTTCTTAGCCTTTATAAAATCCATGACTCGGCAGATTAAAAATCTACTGAGATTGCACATGTTTTCATTTTACTAATGATTTAAAGTTACATGAGACTAGCCACAAAACTATCATCATTTAATTGTTAAGAAGGAGTTAGCTAGTACTTACAGTTACGTCGGGTCTAAAATTACATCTTATTCTTACCAACGGAAAAACCCTACATTGAGTATCTTACACTTATTTTTTTATGTTTTTTATTTATTATTATTTTGTTATTATATGACAAATAGATTTAAAAATTTAAATTTTTTGCTAGTTTTGTTGGAAACAGGGTTCGTGAGAACAAATCAATATGCATGCAACATAATCGGGATAGATTCCCTCCCCAACTTAATACGAAACATTGTCCTTCAAGGTTTAAAGGCGGGTCTTCTATTGAAAATCTATGGCGTTTATGAATTATGCAATATTATACGTGTTTCGATAAGATGAAAGGATATTGGATCTCCCAAACTATTTCCAAACAAGGGAGAGAAAGCTTGAGTGAGGGATAAACACTGGGACACGAGAGTCTTTTTTAGAATTTGTTGGGTTAATCCTGCAAAAATCACAACAAACAACAAACAACAAGAAACCGGAAGAGGATAGCACGACTATCACAAACACAAAATTATAATTTAAGAAAATAGAATGGAGAATGGATAAGCATGTGGTGAAAACTAGCACGAAGCGGATTGTTTTTGGTACCGAGTCTCAAGACTTGTTCAAATCCTGAATTTAGTTGTCCTAGGGAAATTTGGAGATTTGGGATAACCAATGGTGGTGTATCCCCTCCATAGTAGTGCTTAAGACGGTGGCAGTTGACTTTGAAACTAGAACCATCTGGATAAGACAATTTGGTTGTGCCATAAGAAAAAACTTCGGTAATAGTGAAAGGACCAGACCATCTGGACTTGAGCTTTCCCGAGAAAATCTTTAATCGGGAGTTGAAAAGCAAGACTTGATCACCAACATTGAAGATTCGGTTCTTTATCTGGATCACGTGGATGTTTTCTTCGTCTACTCCCTTGTAGATTAAGAGAATTCTCATAAGCTTGATTCTCGAGTTCGCTTAGTTCATTGGTGTTGAGCTTTCGATGATCACACGCGGTCTTGAGATCGATGTTGGCATTGATTAAGAGCCCAAATATGCCTTTGTGTTCTAGTTCAAATGGTAAATGACACAATTTCCATAAAAATCAGCTTGTTGTGGCGTCACATCCGATTGAGTCGTTTAAGCGTTCGAATGCCCACAATGCATCGTCTAACTAGTCTGACCATGAGGCATGGTTTTCTCCCACCGTCCACTCTAAGATTCTTTTGAGACCTCGATTCGTCACCTCGACTTGACCACTAGTCTAAGGGTGGTAAGCGGTAGAAAGACGATGTGTAACACCATATTTAGACATAACTTTATCAAATTTGTCATTACAGAAATGGGTCCCACGATGGCTTATGATAGCTCTCGATGCACCGAATCAGGAGAAAATAGATTTTAAAAACTTGGAAACTCTCTAGCACCGGTGGTGGGTGCGTTGGCTTTAACACATTTGCGTAAGACTAATCGACGGCTACTAGAATATATTTGTTTCCTCTAGACGACGGAAAAGGTCCCATAAAATTAATACCCCATACATTGAAAATATCTCGATGTGAAATTTTGCCTTGTCTTTGACATGCATCACAAGATTTGATCAATTCGTAAGCATCCTTATAAATTGTAGGCCAAAAGAAACCGGCATCAAATACTTTCCGAGCGGTGATATTGCACTATGATGGCCGTTAGGTCCTTCATGACAAGCTTTGAGAATTTCAAGAGCTTCTTGGCCAAATACACACCTACGGATGATTTGATCCGCACATGTACAAAAGAGATAGGGATCATCCCAAAAGTAATGCTTTATATCCTTGAAAAACTTCCTCTTTTGTTGGGTTTGACATTATTGGATAAGAAATTCCCCGCGTGAAATTTGCTATATCGTAAACCACAGGGTATTTGGTCATCATGAGAAGTCTCCTATTCAATGTTTCAAGAGGAATAGGTTTCTTTCATTATCCTTAGGATCAAAAACATTCTCATTCGGGTTTATTTCAAGACGTGAGAGGGATCGGCTGCACTAGTTTTCAGCTCCCTGGTATAATTACTGAAAATACGAATTCTTGAAGAAGTAAGGAAACCCTATCTATGCAATCTTGCTTGGCGGTCTTTTCTTGTTGAAGAGGTATTTCAATGCGGAGTGGTCCGTGTAAACAACACTTTTGTTCATGATAAGATATGATCGAAACTACTCAAAAGCGTAAACTACCGCAAGCATCTCTTTCTCTGTTGTTGTGTAGTTCGTTTCTGCTTCAGTCATTGTCTTACTTGCATAATGAATTGGTCTAAATGCTCTTCAATCTTTGCCCTGAACCGCAACTATTGCTTATATCACTTGCATCACACTGATTTCAAAAGGTGGTACCATTTGAGCATGAGAATTGGAGCTTCGGTTAACTTCTTTTTCAGTGTTTGAAAGGCTAGAATGCAATCTTCCGAGAAGATAAAAGGAGTGTTTTTCTCTAAGAGATGGGTCATGGGTCGAGAGATTTTTGAAAAGTCTTTGATGAATCTGCGGTAAAAACCAACGTGCCCGAGAAAACTTCGAATCTCTTTACGGTGGTTGTGGAGGGATAGATTAGAAATCACATCGATTTCTTAGCTTTGTCGAATTCAATTTCCTTTCTTCGAGATCTTATGTCCGAGTACGATACCTTCTTTCACCATGAAATGGCTTTTTCCCAATTTAGAGCTAAGTTGGTGTTTTCACACCGTTTAAGCATTTTTTCTAAATTGGTGAGGCATGTAGAAAAAGAATTTCCAAAAAACGAGAAATCATCCATGAAGACTTCCATTGTCTTTTCAATCATGTCATGGAAGATTGCCATCATACACCTTTGAAACGTGCCTGGTGCATTGCATAAACCAAAACCCATGCGACGATTAAGCAAACGTTCCGTATGGGCAGGTGAATGTGGTCTTTTCCTGATCTTTCGGATCGATTGGTATTTGAAAATAACCCGAGAAACCATCGAGGAAACAATAGTATTCATTTCCTGCGAGTCTCTCAAGCATTTGATCCATAAACGGCAAAGGGAAGTGGTCTTTCCGGGTGGCTTCGTTCAACTTACGATAATCAATACAAACTCTCCATCCCGTTACAAGTCTAGTTGGTACTAACTCATTTTCATCATTGGTCACTACGGTCATTCCTCCTTTCTTTGGCACACAGTGCACTGGGCTCACCCAAGGACTATCCGAGATTGGGTAGATCAATCCAGCGTCAAGAAGTTTTTCAACCTCTTTCTTAATGACATCATGGATCTTTGGATTAACCCTTCTCTGATGTTAGACCGCTGGTTCATAGTCCTCTTCCATTAGAATTTTATGAGAATAAAATACCGGGTTAATACCCTTTATGTCGGAGAGTTTCCAAGCGGTCTTTTCATCGATACTCAAATCTTTAGAAATTATGACTGTCAACTTGTTGTTGTCTTCCAAAAATGCATATTCGAGATGAGGCGGTAAGTCCTTAAGTTCGACCTCTAGAGGTTCATCAATTGAAGATTTGGCAGTTTTGGCTTCACACAGTTTAAGTTCCTTTCTGATTTCTGGCAAATAATTTCCTTGGTTCGGAGGAGGTGAAGGATCACTATTAAGGAGTGCTTCGAGAATAAGAATGTCCCCCTCTGGGTCATAATAGGATTCATCAACTTCTGGTGAAGTTGGATCGTCGGCTAGAGCAAGAAAAGCATCAGCTTCTTCTAGAAGTAGAAAATCACTATCCCCGAAAGGAGTGAGAGTCGGAGAAGAATTTGAAACTATCGGGTCATATCCGGGAGTGGGATTGCCACTGGCGATCACGTCTGAAAATCCTAGAACTTCCTAAGAATACTCTTCACAAGCTAATTCAACAACGTCGATTCGATTCGCCGTCATATCATTATAATTAACTGAGTATCTTGAAGTTTGATCAAGATTATAAGTAATGGCCTCATTGTCTACTCGAAGGGTTAATTCACCTTCGTATACGTCTATCAAAGCACGACTAGTCTTAAGAAAACACCTCCTGAGAATTAAAGGTACTCGAGGGTCTGGTTCAAAATCTACGACCACGAAGTTTGCTGGAAACTAGAATACACCAACTCCAACTTTGACATCTTTAGCACTCCTCGATCGTTCGCGAAATCGAACGTCCGCTAGTTCTAAGTGTCATGCACGCGTCGAGTCAGGTTTGGAAGGTTAAGCTTGTTTTTTTTTCCACACGGAAATGGCGTGATAATTTATGCTTGCACGCAGCCAAGATCAGGACATGGCTAAGCCCTCATCCATTCTGGAAATTTACAAGGAATAAGGAATTCTTGCCGGGGTCACCAAGTTTTTTTGGGGTAACTTTTTTAAGTATGACCGCCGAGTAATGTTTGTCAAAGGGGTTCACTAGCATCTCACGTAATATGTTTTTCTTTATTTCTGATTAAGGCTTTAAGAGTTGAAGCAAATTTAGGCATTAGAGTCAAAGCATCCATGAAGCTAATTTCGAAACTCATATTTTTAAAGATTTCGTAGAATTTCGCAATTTGTTCGTTAGCGTTTTTACGGCGCTTCTCATCATTTCTTCTTGAAGGATAAGGAATCGACGGTTTCGGGTTAGGCATCAGCGCACTAACGGGAGCAACAACTAGCTTGGAAACTAGAATTTGGTTTTCAACTGGGACAAAGGGAGGCCTGGGACGTCTTCGTCAATTCCTGATAATATATGAAAAACCGTATCCTTTGTCACCTTGGTTCTACGTTCCACTACTTTAGGAGAGAAAGTAGGAATTGTAGGTCCTTGATAAGCAACACCGCTTCGGGTGGTAATACCCTTCAAGTCTTCCTTCGGGTTAGTAACTGTGTTACTAGGAAGAGAACCTGAACTCGAAGATGAAGCGGTATTGGAATTTACGAATTTAGAAAGCATTTTCGTTAAATTTGGCATCTGGTTTTGTGTAAACCATGCCTTGGAATTTGCATATTCCTTAATACACCACCATTACCTTGACATAATTCTCAAATCGTCCCTTTGAAAACACCTTGTATTTGCGGAGCATAGAACATGAAAAGATGGAGCTTGGTAAACCTAGTTGAACTAGTCGGAGGTTGAATAAATTTTTTCCATATTTTGAAGTTCCTTTCCACGGTTTATTTGATTGCAGATTGTTCCCCGAATTTTTGGTTGAAATTATATTCCATGAATTTGATTGAAACGTTAATGATTGTTTTAAGTAGAGGAAAACAGAAGACGGATTTGTTTATGCAACCATCGGATGTCTAAAAATTGGTAGTTTCCTTGAGATTGAAAATAGCTGCAGCAGCTTTGAAACGTACTCTTGAATGTTGTTACTCGATAAACATTGCCATCGTGGCGGACAATTTTCTATAAGATAATGAGTACCTCACAAGTTTCAATAACCTGCTCGACCGCTTTTACTGGTTGCGGGAGCTTGGGCTTTTGCTTGTCGATCAGCATAGTCTTCATCATATTCTTAAGTTTCAAAACTTCGGTTGAAGATCATCAACATCTGGGTGAAATTCCGAGGAGTAGATGAATTCGAACTCACTTTTGGCAACGAACTGCCTTGTTACGGGAATTACGCATTTTGGATTTACTCTCGATAATTCTCAAGCATTCACATGCATTTTACCCAAAAAAGTTTCCACCCGTAGCGGAATTAACGAATCTTGATCATAAGCAATTTTAAGTCATTGTTAAAACGTATCTAGTTGATGTAATTCTAAAAATTCGTGTGAGGGGCATGCTCGAAGAAGGTCATTAAAATCGATCCCAATGCCTCGTAAAACGATTTCGACGAAATCTTGTTAAATCTCTGATTTCGTTTTTTTTCTAGCCAAATCCTGGATGAACCTTCGCAGAGAAAAAGGGACAAGCATAAACTTAAATTGACGTGCTCGGTACGTCTGGAAATCTCATCGATGATGTGATCTTGTTGAAATCACGGATGTGAGCATGTTTGATCCTCTTTATCATTTTCTGAAAAACTGCTTGTTTTGAACAAGATTGATCAAACCATGCTTTAACTCAAAATTAGCATTGATTTTGGAAATTACGATTGCATCTTCGTACCCCTCGGTGGGTGCTTGGAGTAATTGCGTCATAGTCCGGTTATCGGCCATCAGAACTAGGTGAGGATTATCAAAAGGTTCTTCTAAATTAAATGGTTCTACAACAGCCGGTTGGGCTTGTTGTTGATGGTTACGGTTGCGGGTTTGAGAACTAGTGCGCATGCACAAAGTAGAAAAAGAAATTTAAACTAAAATTTTTTAATTTTTTTTAATTTTTTTTAACAATCTATTTTAACGGATAACGAGAAAACAACTTAAACCAAATAATCAAATTTACTTCACGGTAGCTCTTAAAAATTTTACTTTTTAAGGTGAGCCGTATTTCGTAAATGACACAAATGACAAGTTTTTAAATCTTTGATTCGAGTTTGGAACTTATTGATGGATAATACCTCAATGGAAGGTATTATTTGTTGGTGTTCTTTTACCAACTTTGTTTATTTTTTATTTTTTTATGACAATTTTTTATATTTTTGATTTTTTTTATATATGATAAGTATACTAAAAGAAAAGAAAAAATATTTTTTACTTTTTATATTTAATAATTTTTTTGTATTTTTTAACAAAAACAAAACTTTCTAAAACGAAAGGGTTTTCAAATCACGATCGACAAACTTCAAACGAAAGAATCTTAATCACAAATCCCCGGCAACGGCGCCAAAATTTGATTGCTTAAAATCAACACACGTAACAATAAAATATAAAATAATATGAAATTCCCAAACTACCCTTGAGGACAAAGGTAGTAAGAAAAATCACACAATAATATATATAATACGTATATTAACTGGAACGATTTATGAAATTGAAACCACGTTTGTTGTTCGGACAATGATTTGAATTGGATCAAAAATGATTTGATTATCTATTTCTATGAATTAAAAAACAAAGCAAATTATAACAATTAAGCACGAAAACAAATAACATTGAAATTTAACTTGTACTAAAAACTCAAACGGTAAATCCTAAATGGTGATTAAAAACCCTAAATTTCCAAAATTAAACTTAAAAGGAATTTTTCTCTTTTAATGGACTCTAATTGACTTAAAAAGTACGTTTAAAGAAAACTATAATAAAAACGGAATTGAAATGAACTTAAAAACACGAAAAACGAGAACGAAAATGAATCTCGTTCTTTAAAAAGTGAAATTGCAAAATAATAACCCTACAAAAGTAATTCTATTTTTCCTAGATAAAAAAGGATAAAAGAAAATTTTAGAAAAAAGAAAATTATTTTTTTGATTATTTTTGTATTTTTTATGAATTTTTAAAGTTTTAAACTAAATTAAACGTTTAAAAAACAAATAACAAAAATGAATGAAGAAATTACGAAAAATGTTCCCAATAAGGGTCTTAAACCTATATTGAGGCCACCCAATTCCTACCACCGCATGTAGGTCACAGCATAAACTGAATCAGCATGAAAACGCAAAAACACTTAACCAGCTTAAAAGAGAAAATTTTACAAATCTAAATTAATTTTATCCTATAACGCAACGACCTAGTGCAAATTTGTAGTGAGTGATGTGGTTGTGTTGTTATACAGGTTGAGGGTGTTAAGGTCGGGGGTTCGAGCCTTGCTCACCCCCGATTTCCACCTTCCCTTTTTTTAAACTTATAAAAGCAAAGTTGTAGAAAACCTAAAAATAATCACTTTTAATAAAAGAAACTTTTAAACTCAAGAAATAAGCTAAAAAATGGCTTAAAAGGCAGAAAAACAATAAAAACTAATATTTTTGGTTTTTTCAAAATTTTAGAACTCAAAAAGCTAAAATAAGCTAAAACCTAAGAACAAAAAGCACTTTTATACTAATCCTATCCTAATAAGCTAGTTTAAATGAAAAATAAGCAAAGGAAAATAAGTCATAAGCTGAATATCACAAATAAGCTTTCAAGAGAAAATTTAACCAAACAGCCCTAATGGCTAACTTTGAGCTTGATTTCCTATAAGCTAGTTAACTCTTAAGGCTTTCTATCTTAATCCTACTTTTACCTAGACTATTAAGATACAAATATCCACTTTTTACAAGAAATTTGAATAATTAGAGCTTAAAGAAAAAGCGTTGAAAACAGGTTTTCAAACTCCAGAAGGTACTGAGTTATATTAAAATATGAAAAGACAAAAAGTTACTTTTTGTCAACTTAAAAACAAATTAGTAAAATAGCTTATTTTGAAAAAGCAAATTGAAAAAGATGATTAATGACCTAAAAACTTATTGTATTATGAAAAGCAAAAGCTAAAAACTATTTTAACTCTCTAAAAATTAAGCTAGAAAATGGAAGTTTGTCTATTATAACTGCTGATGCAGTTGACATAATTGTAACCCAAATTTAAACTAGACAAAATGCAGGCCAATTACCTAGTATCTAATCTCTTAAAAATTCTTATCTAAGAACAAATTAAGCAGCAACTTTATCTAGAACCTAAATTTTCTTAAAATGCATGCACTAATAACCTTTCACTAGCAGAAATCAACTTATCAACTAACAAGCTTATGAAAATTTGAATTAACCTAATCTAGCTCTTAAATTCTACTCAAACTAACTTAATGGAGAGTTTAAAACCAACAACCAAAGACCAAAGGGTCTCAAGCAGTACTAACTTGAGGTTAGTACTGCTGAGCCAAACACCCCTTTAAAATTGATAAAACCATTTTTAGCTTATGAATTAAAGATCTAGCAAACAAAACTTCAATACCAGATAGCAAACAATTAAAAACAGACCTTATGGGCTTATACTAACAATCAAATAAGCCAGAATCTAACAACTACTAATTATGCTAATTATTTTTGGATTTTATTGATTTATAAGACAAAAAGTGAAAAACTAAGATCTATATTATTAAAGCTAAAAACAGATGATAAAACATGATCAAAACAGCATTAAGCACAAATAAACAAGCTAAGACAGAAATAAGCAAACTATAAGCATAATGAAACTAATAATGCAAATTTAAACTAATTATTAAAGACAGAAAAGTGTAAATGGGAATAGAACCTGAACCCCAGCTTAACAGGGATTAATGCTCAACAGAGCTTATGTCTACAAGCTCTGGCTTATTAAAAATAAGCCAGTGAGGTCTATGGATCCTTCCAGGTTTGATCCATCATCCAAATTTGAGTTGTGGTACATTTGAGGGAGGATTTGTATATGATTGAGCTTATTTAAGCTTTTTGAGCTTAGATAAGAATGTGACTAGCTTAAGAGCTTATTCAGAGCTTATGAAGAACAGTTGAGAGTTTTTTATACTTTTTAAGTAAAAACTAAAAACACATTAAGCTTAAATGAAAATAAACACTTTTATTGATAAAAGGTTAACTGATTACAAGTTTAAATGAAAAGAGGATTACATCTAAAATAAGCTAAAATTACATGGAAATAAGCTACTAAATAAGCTATTCTTATCCTACTCCTAGATATTTTTCTTGTGAGTGATGAAGGCTTCTATTTATAGGCCTGGATGAAGCTTCTAGGTCCTTAGTCTGTTATATGCTCCCATCAATCCTGTCCCTTGAATCTTAGCAATCATTGGATACCATCTTTGAGCCGTTGGATTAGATTGAGGAGCACACGGATTGCCAGCGTGGCATTCCGTGTGTCAGGCCTCGTGTGCTTCTTTTGCACTCATTATAGTGCAAATTATCCATTTCTCCGTGTGCTTCTTTCAATGCCACCATGTCCCTTTTTGTGGGTTTCCACCAATAAGAAGCCTTGGTGACGTATAACTCTGCCATGTTGTCCTTTGATGCTTGAATTATGCTGCCATGCTGTCAATTGCTATTTACCCCTTGATTTAAGCCCGAGGTAAAACGGGGAAGAAGGTGAATAGTAACAACAACCTTTCCCGCATTTTACTTTTTTTTATAAAAGGGTGTGTTTGACCCGGGTAATTTTGTTTTGACTTCGGGCTTTTAGGATTTGGGCCAAGAGTGTGTTTTGGGCTTGGTTATTAAAGGATAACCGAGCGTTCTCCTTTAAATATAAAGGAATAACGGCCAGATAGGGCTTAGGGATATTATGAAATTAGGTATTAAACTATGAGGGCTGTTTTAGGTGTTTTGGGGAATTTTGTCTTCTTGTGGTTGACTAATATTGACCAGGAGTTGACTTTGTTGACCTTTGATAGCATTCTCCTGGCTCTTGTATTCTCTTTCCTTTCCCGTGTCCGTGTTTGTCTGGTTTTGACCATTTTCTTTGTGACAACCCGAGAATTTCCGTTCATTAAAGTAGCTGTTTCCGTGTAGTAATTTGAATTTTTAAATGTTTCGTTTAGCTTTACCGTTTAAGCTGGAAGTTGTTTCATTATTATCTGAGAACCGTCTCCGGGAGTGAACCAGGACACCAAAACGTTAAGTAATTTGGGCAATAACCTGCGTATAATATTTTAAAAGGCAATATTTAAAATTTCATAATTTCCGTGTTTACCCGTACTCGATTCGTACTTACGTGAAAACGTGTATTAAATATTGCGTATACATGTGCATCAAAGTCTTGGAAAAATCATTCACAAATTAGCACTAGTGGACCTAAAAAGTGGGAAAATTATATTTGGTCCCCCCTTTGGTCTCATTTCCAACCGGTTACACATACATATGTATACATAGGATTCAAAAATTTCAAAATCAAATCACTAACAAGCTAGCAAGGTTTATGGAAAGGACTAGTACTAGGTGAAATGTGATTTGTGGATCATTTTGGTCCCCTTGGTTCTTTTGTCTTGAGTTCGGTACACACACACACACACTAGTAGTGTGTGAAGTAAACATCTTGGTATATAATTCATATCACCTTCATTTGTTCATTCCATACACACACATAAACTTTACTTCATCTTTCTTTCTTTTCCCTCTCTTTGCCGAAACACCAAGCACACACAACTCCATTTGTTTTTAATCTTTGATCATCCACTTGAAGATATATTGTTCGTGTTGATTGTTAGTTCATCCGGGTAATTTGTAAAACAACGTTTGGGTTGTTTTTTTATTTCTAATCCACCTTTCGTCGTGTTTCTTTGTAAGTCATCTTTACTTTTCAAAAATAATTTGTACTTTTGCATTCGTATGATCATCCCGAACAAGGTGTACAAAGCGGATCGTTGTGAAAATCATTATCTAGTTTTTTATAAAACTACAAGTCCCTCAAAATAATATATTTCTTTATAAATGTGAATGAAAATTAAAAGTAGTTGTTACTTTGTGTTCATTTTAAAAGATAATTTATGACTATGATTGATATATATATTGCTATTTCTACGGCTATATCGTTTACTTAAAGATTTATCGTATGTTGAGTTAAATATCGTTTGGCGGAAAAGGAGTTAAGCGTGAGGGATTATAGGGTGTAGTTGGTGTGGTGAAGGGTGGCGGAAACGTGGGGTGGAGAGAATTGTGAGCGACTCTAGGAGGGTGATGTTAGTCGTGGGTTGAGGAGGCGGTACGATCGTGGACTATTTATAGTGGTTGTTGAGCGTGATAAGGTGAGATGAGTGTGATGTGATGAGGGGTGTTGTGCGGGGTATGAGAACTCGACGCATTTCGAGACTTGCGTGGGGAGGAGACTGGTTGACTAGAGGTCATATTAGGAGGAGGGTGCTACTATCGTCGACAATACATACTGAGTCAAGGCTTAGATCTAGTTTATTGTGAGACAACAACAGTTAAAGTGTCACATAGTTGCGTATCTCTTGAGTATCTAGCGAGCTCGCACTGGAGAATTACAACGAAACAATAGTTTGAGAACGAGTACTGATATAACATAGAACAGGTTCTAACAGGGTTCTATAGTCCGAACATGATATCGTATACAACGCGACTTTCGCGAACAGCCGATCAGTAAAATTAGTACAACATATCACTCACAATGATATCAAAACTTATTATAAAATGTAGAAAAAACGTAAGAGTCTCAATTTTAGGTCAACCATATGTTTTGTTATCGACTCAACGTCTTTATGTGTCGGGAATACTCAAAACGAGAAAATATTTTAAGAGACGAAATACACTAAAAGACAAAATACACTAAAAGACAAAATACAATAAAAGATGATATACACTAAAAGACGAAACACACTAAAAGACGAAACATACTAAAAGACGAAATACACTAAAAAGATGAAATACACTAAAGGACGAAATACGCCTAAGGAAAAAATACACTAAAAGACGAAATACACTAAAAGACAAAATACACTAAAAGACAAAATATTTTCTAAGATGTTTTGAAGTGTCGAGACTTGTTCAAAACATAAAAAGACTTTTGAAAGACTTGCTTAAAAAGTGATACATCGTGTCTACTCCGTGCTCGATTATCAGTACTTGCGTTAAGCGTTATTCGTTCTGTGGCATCATACCATATAAAGAACGACTAACTATTATTAATGAGCGTATCTGGCGCTCAGGCGATTATGTGTAGACTTCCATTTTCACTTGATAGTATTCCTCTTGACATCCAGCTACCCGTATAAGTGAGTTCATAGCCCCACTCTTTTTACTTGATTATGAATAAATGTTTTATAACTTGGGGTGCACAACATTGCTTATTTTAAAACTGACACAAGTACTTTACGTGAGATTTTCCCTATTTACGTGTTACCTAAGTAGCCAGATTATGAACCACTACTGCCCGACATCCTGAGAACATTGCGTTCAATACATTCAGAGGTCTCTATATCTATACTCTTCTCTCATATATCAATTCTACAACACACACTCTAAAATTCCCTATTGGGACTAATTAACCTATCCAGTGAGTAGCGCTCACTACCTATGAGGACGCCGTGAGTAAACGGATATATTCATTGTCGTACTGGTTAGGTTGTCTTTGGTCGGACACCTGGAAGGCACACAAATTCCTTATTGAAATGTACATGATAACATGAATAATTAGCTTCAGTGTATGAGCTTAGCGCAAAATAAACATGACCTTAGACTTTAGTGTGAATTGTTATAGAGGTATATGTTATAATGTCTGCATGACGTGATTGATATCTTATGTCCAATATAATAACGTTTGAACTCTAAACCTATGAATTCACTCAACTTTTATGTTGACGATGTTAAACTTTCTTTTTATCTTCTCAGTGCGCTTTATATCTGTATGGGATGCTGTATGCAGTGGGAGCTGGGTGCTAGACTTAAATGTGTGAAGAGTCATATGATAGTTGTAATCATCTGTTTACACCTTCAGATAGATTTATCTATTCAATGTAGCATATTAAATTGCGCGTAGTTACGCAAAACTTAATTAAAACTTCCAGCATTGTGTTACGTTGTATCTTTAGATATATTGAATCGTGAATGATTATATACTAAAGGTATTATTACTATATTTGATGAGAAAACTTTGAAAAGGTGTTTACTTTTTCAAAAGCGGTACCCTTAGATGGTCGTCTTCTTGTTATTATTCTGTGAGTGCACTTATGAGCGCCAATTAGCTCGGTGTTACACACGCAATCTCGGAGGAACCACGCAATGGTGTCGCATCCGCTGCCCTCCGTCACGGGATGTGTGAGCATTTTTTGGGTATCAAGAGTTAAGGTTACTAGAGACACCAAACGGTTGGAAATAAATATTCTCAGTGTGCGCAGTGTGAGCATTCACTCCAAGACATGTGTTAGAGACAACCTACGCTGATCTCAACAGTAACCACACGCTATACATAGTGGACCTTACACAAGTCTTAACTATACTATAACTAAGTGCTACATAAATAATATATACGTATTAAATACTAAGTATACCTAATATTTCTAAGTGTTTCATATTTCATCCTATCATGACGTGCTCGATGACTCATTCATTCATTCAATTTGCATTCATCCAGTTACCCATTCACCTATTCATATTTTTGCATCATGCATGGTTGATATAAAGATGATTTATATGAACTTTGCTTGTGCAGGTTATGGCTATTTCAGTTATCTCGATTTCTTCGGATTCATCAGAGGATAGCGTGGGGACACCTGCTGGACGAGTGATCTTGTTCGGTACTATCCCTACTACTATTCCTAACACCACACCAGTGATTACTCTACCCGCTACTCAGACTGACACACCAGTGATACCCACGGAGACACCTATCATAGCACCTACTATACCACCATTCCCAGATTATACACCAACGTCTCCTGATTACTCACCTGCATCTGATTCAGAGTCTGATTCATCTGAGGATCCATCATCAGACCATATACCACCATTACCAGCTATCTCACCATTTTTATAATCGGATGATGACACCACAGACAATGATACACCAGATACACCACCATCACCTAACCATGGTACGCCTTTTACTAAGATTACCGCTTCTACCCAGATATCACCTATCATACCTCGTCGTTAAGTTATGCTTCTAGCACCTGGACAACCTATTCCTCATGGTCGACCGTACCGCTACCATCTTAATGGGCCGGTACACATGATGACCGCAAGGAAGAGGGTTGGACCGTTACCCACTCATCGTCTTGCTGTGAGACATCCTACCGATCATTCTTTTTTAGATTCCTTCATCCAAGGCATCATCAGATTTTCATTCGATGCTTAATCTGCTTCATCTTCGAGACACCTATTGACAGCTCATGTCTTCACTCATATTGACCGAGTACTTCTGCGGGGCCATCTCCCAAGAGACTATAGTCCCCAAATTAAACATATGTACCTGCAATTAATCTACGGTATCTAGAGCTTTATCTCCTGTCCGTGCTGATTTGATACCATCGCCTAAGAGAGTTAGGGATTCTGGTTATTCGGCAGATGTAGAGGTTGATCCTAGAGAGACTAGTTTGAGGGATAATGCTATTATTCTTGTTAGATGGATAAGCCTCAATTAGAGCATGGATATGTGATCCAGAGGGATTGATGCTAGAGTATGTTAGTGAGGCTATTGGATCGAGATAGACATATACAGGTGTGAGAGGCCCTTATTAGTCAGATTTTGAGAGGGTTACCAGTCCTGTGATGCCAGAGGATATTCCTGAGCCTGTTCAGGAGGCGTAGTATTAGAGGGCTACATATAGAGACATTGGATATTTGGTTCCAGGTTTTCCATGATCACACTCGGGCTATCTCGGTCCATCGTATACAGACTATTAAGGGAATTCAGAGAGAGCAGGGACATAGGATGGTTGGGGTTAAGTCGGCAGTTATTGCTTTGACTGAGAGGATTGCTGAGTTAAAAAGGGATAACATGAGGCTTAGAGACACCGCGAGTGTTGAGAATCAGAGAGTTGACCGACTCCAGCGCGGCATGTCACATGTGCAGAGGGAGTTGAGACAGATGCGACGACTTTGAAGTTATGATTGAGTGAGAGTTGGTAGACTTGACGCGTGTGCTAGGAAGCACATGGGCTACCGTTCTTAGAGATGTTCGTTAGTATTACAACATTGAGTAGTAGCGTTTAGTGATAACCATAGTATTAGAACTCGTATTTCTTGTATTTTGAAACGTTGTGATGTAATCACTTATGTTCGATGATATGAAATTGTATTTAACTAGGGGGGGGGGGGGGGGGGGGGGGGGGGGGGGGGGGGGGGTGGGAATGATGTCATATTGATTTACTTATGCTGCTTTCGTCAATGCAAATATAGGATTTCCGTGAAATATGTATTTTGATCGGTATTTTCTATGTGATTAAACATAATTTAATTTAATACCATATGTAACCTCGCATGTACCTATAAATCTCACCAAGCGTTATATTGCCAGTTTGTAGGAAGAAGCCTAACACACGATCTAGAGCGTCTAGTACTCTTGAGGAGTTGTGGTAAGAAATTGGTTAACTGCCGAGTAGATAGAGAGATAGAGGGCTCGTTGAGAGCCGCAAGGACCCTAGACCCCCTAATGAGAATGTAGATTAACAAGAAGGCGGAGAACGTAGGAAAAGGAAACGTGGGAAGATGGCGAAATGTGAAATTGAGGGAATGGAGAAAGACAAAATGGAAATAGAAACGGGAACATTGTAATGAACTAAGGATGTTTTTCATGCTGGTGGCTCAGAGTGACTTTCCAAGACGTTCTATAAAGTGCAAGCCAATAATTTCTCAGGAACTCAAGCGTTTGTCGGTTGACCCGCCTGGTTTCGGAGAAAATGGTGACACTGTGTTCAATATCAGTAATTGTCCGACCGAAGTATCAAGTGAAATATGCTACATGCACACTACAGTGACAGTGCATTGACCTGGTGGAACTACTCAAAAGAGAACCGTTGTGTTGAGTCGGCATAATGCCATGAATTGGGTTGAAAACTAATGAATTGATACAGAAGTGATTGTCCGAAGGAAAGAAGATCCAGAAGATGGAGACATAATTATGGAATTGACCGTGTAAAGGAAACGACTTGCTGCTTACACTCAAAGGTTTCAGTAGTTTATGTTGTTGTGTAACTAAATGCTCCCCTGATGAAGCAGACAGAAGTGGGAAAGGATTAATTGGAGTTTTACGGACAACATCAATGAATGTGATTTGCTGTGAATCCAGCCAGACTCCAGGATGTCTATATGCATTGGCTTAACCAATTGATGGATCAAGAAGGGACCAGGGTTATGCTGCAAGGATTGCTGAGAATAAGAGGAGGATGGAAAGTAACCTAAGGGATAACCGTGGACAGCTACCGCCGTACAAGAGGCAAAATACTAGTGGGGAGAATGTGGCCAGAGCTTATACGGCTGGGAACAACGAAAGAAGAGGATATGTTGGGCCACTACCCTACTGCAACAAGTGTAGGTTACACCATGAAGGGTTGTGTACTATGAGGTGTGGAAACTGTAAGAAGGTTGGACATCAGACTAGGGAGTGTAGGGCTGCTATTGCTCCAAACACTCAGAGGGCTCCAGTTGGAAATCAGCAGGGTATTATTTGTTATGAGTGTGGAAGACCATGACATTTCAAGAGGGATTGTCCTAAGCTGAGGAATCAGGACCATGGAAACCAGACCAGAAACAAGAATGGAAACAAAACAGGAAACCAGACTGGAGGTAACGATGCTACGGCGAAAGCTTACGCCATTAGTGGAGGAGGAACAAACCCTGATTCCAACATCGTTACGGGTACGTTTCTTCTCAATAACTGCTATGCTTCTATGTTATTCAAGTCGGGTGCCGATAGAAGTTTTATGTCGACTACCTTTAGTGCTTTGCTCAATGTTACCCCAACCACTTTAGACACTAGTTATGCTGTAGAACTTGTCGATGGGAGAATTGCAGAAACAAATGTTTTCATTTAAGTTGATACGTTCATAGGATAATTGGTCAACCGTATCGACATAGATCTAATGGGCCCGTATAGCTTGTAGTTTTTGACGTCATCATTGTGTAAGGATTAGTGGTTTGGCGAAATACCAAGCTGTTGATCGTTTGAGATGAGAAGTTGTTCGTATTCCTTATGGAAACACGGTGTTGATAATCCGAGGTGATAGTTGCGACAGTGGAAGTAAGTTGAATATCATATCGTGCACGAAGACCCAAAAGTATATTGAGAAAGGATGTCAAGTTTATCTAGCACAAGTTACGTCCAAGAAGGCTGAGGATAAGTCGGAAGAGAAGCGACTTGAGGATGTGCCAATCGTACGGGAATTTCCGGAAGTCTTTCCAGAAGATTTGCCTGGATTACCGCCTGCTCGACAAGTTGAATTTCAAATCGACTTAGTCCCTGGTGCTGCACCTGTAGCACGAGCACCGTATCGATTAGCACCAGCCGAAATGCAAGAGTTGTCTACTCAGTTGCAAGAACTTTCTGACAGAGGATTTATAAGGCCGAGTTCCTCACCTTGGGGAGCACCAGTTTTGTTTGTCAAGAAGAAAGATGGTTCTTTTCGGATGTGTATCGACTATCGTGAACTGAACAAGCTTACTGTGAAGAACCGATACCCACTTCCGAGGATCGACGATTTGTTTGATCAATTGCAAGGGTCAAGAGTCTACTCTAAGATCGACCTGAGATCTGGTTATCATCAACTCAGAGTTCGTGAGGAAGACATTTCAAAGACAGCATTTAGGACTCGCTATGGTCACTACGAGTTCCAAGTAATGCCGTTTGGTTTGACTAACGCACCAGCAGTTTTCATGGACTTGATGAATAGGGTGTGCAAACCATATCTGGATAGATTCGTGATTGTATTCATCGATGATATTTTGATCTACTCCAAAAGCAGAAAGGAGCATGAAGGACATCTTAAGTTGATCTTGAATTTATTGAAGAAGGAAGAATTGTACGCCAAGTTCTCAAAGTGTGAGTTTTGGCTGTCAAAGGTATAATTTCTTGGTCACGTGATTGATAGTGAAGGCATTCACGTTGATCCCGCGAAGATTAAGGCAATCAAGGATTGGGCGTCACCCAAGACACCCACCGAGATTCGTCAATTCTTAGGTTTAGCTGGTTACTACCGACGATTTATCGAAGGCTTTTCAAAAATCACTAGACCTATGACAAAGTTGACTCTGAAAAGCGTGAAGTTTGAATGGGGAGAAAAGGCAAAAGCTGCATTCCAGTTGTTGAAGCAAAAGTTGTGTAGTGCACCGATTTTGGCTTTACCAGAGGGAAGTGAGAACTTCGTGGTATATTGTGATGCTTCGCATAAAGGGTTGGGCGCGGTTTTGATGCAGAGAGAGAAGGTCATAGCTTACGCATCCCGCCAACTCAAGGTTCACGAGAAGAACTATACCACACACGACCTAGAGCTTGGTGCAGTAGTGTTTGCCCTGAAAATGTGGAGACATTATCTGTACGGTACCAAGTGCGTTGTGTTCACTGATCATAAGAGTTTACAACACATTCTCGACTAGAAGGAGTTGAATATGTGGCAAAGACGTTGGTTAGAATTGTTGAGCGACTACGACTATAAGATTCGATATCATCCAGGAAAGGCGAACATGGTGGCTGATGCCCTGAGTCGAAAGGAAAGAAGCAAGCCGCTACGAGTTCGAGCCTTGGTTATGACTATAGGGTTAAACCTTCCTAAGCAGATTTTGAGTGCTCAATCGGAAGCTAGAAAGGAAGAGAACTTCATCAACGAAGATTTGTGTGGCATGATTAACAAGTTAGAACCTCGCACTGACAGAACGTTATGCTTAAACAATCGAAGTTGGATTCCGTGTCTTGGTGATTTAAGGGCCTTGATTATGCATGAGTTGCATAAGTCAAAGTATTCCATCCACCCTGGATCGGATAAGATGTATCAGGACTTGAAGAAGTTATATTGGTGGCCTAACATGAAAGCAAAAAATGCTACTTATGTCAGCAAGTGTTTAACATGTGCAAAGGTAAAGATAGAATATCAGAAACCATCTGGTTTGTTGGTTCAGCCAGAGATCCCACAATGGAAATGGGAGAACATAACAATGGACTTTATGACTAAACTGCTGAGGGCAGCGGCTGGGCAAGACATGATTTGGGTAATCGTTGATCGTCTTACTAAATCTGCTTATTTCTTGCCTATGAGAGAAGGTGATACGTTAGAAAAAATGACGAGCAATACTTGAAGGAAGTAGTCTCAAAGCATGGAGTACCGGTTTCGATCATCTCTGATCGCGATGGAAAATTTACTTCACATTTTTGGAAGTCTCTACATAAAGCATTAGGTACTCGATTGGATATGAGTACAGCCTACCATCCAGAGACCGATGGTCAGAATGAGAGAACCATTCAGACGTAAGAGGATATGTTACATGCATGTGTACTCGACTTTGGAAAAGGTTGGGATAAACACTTACCGTTGGTAGAATTTTCGTATAACAACAGTTACCATACCAGCATTAAGGATGCTCCGTTTTGAGGCTTTGTAAGGGGCGCAAGGTCGATCACCCATCTGCTGGGCTGAAGTTGGTGACAGTCAGCTCACTGGCCCAGAGATCATCCACGAGACAACCGAGAAGATTGTTCAAATCAAGAGCCGTATCCAAGCAGCTCGCGATCGTCAGAAAAGCTATGCTGACAAAAGACGAAAAGACCTTGCATTCCAAGTAGGAGGTATGGTCATGCTGAAAGTATCGCCATAGAAAAGGGGTGATACGTTTTGGTAAACGGGGAAAGTTGAATCCTCGTTATATAGACCTTTTTAAGATCATTTCCAAAGTAGGAACCGTTGCCTATCATCTAGAACTTCCAGAGAAGTTGAGTAGAGAAGTTGAGTAGAGTTCATAGAACTTCCAGAGAAGTTGAGTAGAGTGCATAGTACCTATCACTTCGAAATTGAAGAAATGCATGGCTGATGAACCGCTTGCTATACCGTTGGATGAAATCCAAGTGGACGACAAACTGAACTTCATTGAAGAACCTGTCGAGATTATGGACCGTGAGGTCAAGCGTCTGAAGCAGAGTCGTATTCCGATTGTCAAAGTGCGCTGGAACTCCAAGAGAGGTCCTGAGTTCACCTGGGAGCGTGAAGACCAAATGCAAAAGAAATACCCGCACCTTTTCACCAACTCTGCACCCGCCGCAGAGGTTGCGTCCTAAGCTTTGAGGACAAAGCTTCTTTAACGGGGAAAGAATGTGACAACCCGAGAATTTCCGTTCAGTAAATTAGCCGTTTCCGTGTAGAAATTTGAATTTTTAAATGTTTCGTTTAGCTTTACCGTTTAACCGGGAAGTTATTTCGTTATTATCTGAGAATCGTCGCCGGGAGCGAACCGGGACACCAAACGTTGTAGTATTTTGGCAATAGCCACGTTTTTATGTTTTAAAGCAATATTTAAAATTTCATAATTTTTCGTGATGCCGTTACTCGTTTCGTTATTTACGTGATCCGTGGAATTTAACTACACTTTGTTGTGCATGCATGCTTGGAAATTAATTCATCAACTAGCACTAGTTCCCTAAAATAGTTGAGACCATTTTGGTCCCCCCCCCCCTTTTTTTCCATGGTCTTATAACCGGTCACACACATGCATATACATGCATAGGATCCCAAAATTTTGAAATGAAATGCCTAGACAAACTTCCATCAATTAGGGAACAACCTTGTACCATGTAAGCTTGTGATTTGAGGATCATTTTGGTCCCCTTTGGCTCTCTTGTCTCATTTTCGGTACACATACATACACTATTAGTGTGTGAAGTAAACATTGGGTTATATAATCCATCTTATATTCATTTGTTCATTCATAACACACACATACTTGCATTTTGAGTTTTTTTCTTCTCTTTGTCTCTCCCTCAAACCCACGAAACACCAAACACACATAAACCCATTTGTTTTTAATCTTTGATCATCCACTCGAAGATATATTGTTCGTGTTGATTGTTATTACATACGGGTATTTTATAAAACAAACCGATTGGGGTTGATTCATAGTTTTCTATTCACATTTCGTCGTGTTTTTTCTTTGTAAGTCAGATCTTTACTTTTTTTTTATATTTTCATAAATAAGTTGTACTTTTGCATTCATATGATCAGTCGAATAAAGGTGTAAAAGCGGATCGAAGTAAAAATCATTATATATTTTTCTATAAACTACAAGTCTCTAAGTTAATCTTTTGGTTTATAAATAGAAGAAAAAAAAAAGTAGTTTGTAACTTTTGCATTTAAAAAGTTTTATTGTGACTATGTTGATATATATATATATTGTTATCACTACGGCTATATCGTTTATTTAAGATTTATCGTATGTTGAGTTAAATATTGTTGGCGAAGAGATTAAGTTAGATGTTGGATTTGTTGTAAGCGTAAGTTGATTGTCGAAAAGGTTTAGGTTTAAGAACGGATTTGTTGCGATATTTGAGGTGTTGTCGAAAATAAGATGGATATACTTGCGAGTCAATAAAAGATGTACTTTGTAAAACGGATATTTTCACGAGTCGAGGTTGATAAAAATGGAAAGTCTATATTTTTAGAAAGGTCATGCCGAAATTTCGTAAACTTTATAAAAGCGTCGAAAATATACTTTTATTATCAAACTTATGATAAAATGTAGAAAAACGTAAGTGTCGAGTTTAGGTCAACATTTTTAGTTATCGAGTCAACGTTGATGTGTCGGGACACTAAAAGACGAAATACACTAAAAGACGAAATACACTAAAAGACGAAATACACTAAAAGACGAAATACACTAAAAGACGAAATACACTAAAAGATGAAATACACTAAAAGACGAAATGCACTAAAAGACGAAATACACTAAAAGACGAAATACACTAAAAGACGAAATACACTAAAAGACGAAATACACTAAAAGACGAAATATTTTCTAAGATGTTTTGAAGTGTCGAGACTTGTCAAAACTTATAACTTTCAAAAGTACGTTTTAAAAAGGGATACGCTGTGTCTACTCGTGCTCGGATGATCAGTTCTTACGTTAAGCGTTATTTGTTGTGCATCATACTTAAACGACGACTATATGATAGGTTGTCGCTAGAACCGTGAGATTCATTTTCATTTGATTGATTTCCTTTTGATCCACTACCCGTATAAGGTGAGTTCATAGCCCCACTCTTTTACTCGTTTTGACTAAATGTTTTATAACTTAGGGTGAGAAACATTGCTTGTTTTTAAAACTGGACACAAGTACTTTGCGTGAGATTTTCCCTGTTTACGTGTTGCCTAAGTAGCTGTTAGACCACTACTGCCCAAACTATCATGAACTGTCAATCTCTTGACTGGAGGGACCGGTGACGGGTGCGCGGGAAATGAGTAAATGATCTATTGGGACTAATTATCCCTATTCGAGTGAGTAGCGCTCACTACCCACGGGGCGCCCGATAAACAGATATATGTCATGTCGTACTGTAGGATTCTTTGTCGGACACTTGTGAAGGGCACACAAATACTTATAGCAATGTACATGCTAACATACGCAATTAGCTTCAGTGTCATGAGCTTAGTGCAACGTAAATACCTTTTTATGTGAAGTTGTATCTGTTATAACTGTCGCATACGTGTTGATATCTTGTGGTCCACTATAAAGAACGTTTGAACTAACCTATGAATATCACTCAACTTTTTGTTGATTTTTTAAGCATGTTTTTCTCCAGATGCTTAGCATGGATGCTGGTTGATTGACGTATGGAAGTCTATTTGCCGTGTACCGGTTTACCAGGATTTATCTATGTCTTTAAATAATGTTGTTTGAATTTATTTAAGCTTCCACATTTTTTAACTTTGAATCTTTTGAATTTAATCGAATGTTAAAAACTTATTATTATTATTTTAAAACTTTATGCCAAGGTGTTTATTTTCAAAACGTACCTTAGAGGTCGTTCTTTATGCTTTGTACTTGAGATACGCAATCAGTCAACGCTCGGGACACGTCGTTCAGTCCAGGCCTCGTCTGGGGGTGTGACAATAGTGCTCCAGCTGGTAGGCCCTTTAGGTGCGTAAGTGACATATTTTCTACCGGACTAGCAGTGATGTTATGATGGTTCGACTAGAGGGTAAGTTAGGTCAAGTTTTACATGATTAGCGAGGATGCTAAGTCATGGGTGTTTCTCATATATTCAACTCATCATTTTATTTGCACTGTTGTCTATGATTTGAGATATTGGCATGCTTTTTGGGTTTTTTTAAAAAAAATGGTCAACTACGAGCTCACACCAACATTATTGTTGACGTTTTTGAGTATCATTTTCAGGTGTGTCAATTAAAGGTATATGAATGATGTTGGAAGAGCAAAGATGTACAATGGGGGGACCTGGTCAAGATGGGTTTTGTTTTTATTCATTTTATTGTCAAGTATTAAACTTGTAAAATTTATGTAAACCCAAGTTTCATTTTTTTGTAAATTATAAAGTGTATGATCTTGTATCTTGTGCGATGAACGGTATCGTCGCATCCCGTGTTTCCGCCACTGACGGGGTGTGACAGATTGGTATCTGAGCCAAGGTTATAGAGAATGCCGATTTTTATAAAATAAAATAAAAACGCAACTATATCCTATTCTGTGAAGCTTGGTTTCTAGTAAAAACTCAAACATGTCGGATGTTTAACTAGAATGAGCAGTTCATGGTATTTCCTAAATTACGCATCGCCCTGATCATATCTATGCCGTAATTCTATGATGGACTTGAAATGATGAGGTTAGTTTTCTAAAAGTATTGTAGAGGGAGGGAAGGGATGTGTGAGTAATAAGACCACCTGAAAATGATAGGATTATGAGAACACTTGCGAGTGTTGAGTTTGAGCTCATTTTGATTCTAGGATTGCCATGCTGCCTTAGTAGTAGTAGTGTGCGATGCCTTAAGAACGTAAGTGAAATTATCGCGGGTAGCGATGTTGATTGATTGATGGTTGGTCGAGCTTTCATTAGAGTAGTGCATATGCCCTTAAGAGTTTTTGTGGAAATGTCGCAGGTAGCGTTATGGAATTAAGGATGCTGCTTTTTATGGATTATGTGCTCTTGTAATTGACCCTAGAAGTTGCCTGTTCGGTTTCGTATGTCGGAGATTATTTTGTTGTTCGTATTCTTTCTTGATATATTTAACATTTATATATATTTTATTATAATATTTATATATTTATATGTATATACGAATACGAACGTCTAATTTCGAACGCTATGATGATTTGTATATGTAGGCATAATGATGCTGTTAATTTGATAATGATATTTTATAAAATATGTATACCCTTTTATCGTGTTATCACAGGATGTCTACCCAGTGTTTGTTGACCTAGAGATTTCCACCCAGGCTGACGGAGCTCAAAGCCCCCGAGTGCCGTCATTTCTTGGGATCCTGATAAGGGCTATTATGGGCGCAGGGCTAGGTGTTTAGTTTAGGTACCCATGTCTGAGTCTATCTATGAACTTTTTGCGGATCCCCTGTTGAGACTGAGGCAACGTGAGTTACCACCTACATGTAGCAAACACACACTACTACTACTTACATGATACAGTAACTAACAACCAACCTTGGTTCCTCATTCTCTGTAGGACCGCCAAATAATGCTTTGGGCAATGTGCCAAATGCTGTTCCACCTCATCGCCGATGTCACGATCTGAGCCTTTTTCTAGTATTGACAGGAAGAAGGTGGGTCAGCCTATGTCCGTTTCAGGCGTCTCTGTAAGAGGTTTTAGGGTCCTCTTTACAAGAGATTCACCATCATCGTCACCGTCAGACCTTCCATTCTTGGACAGCAGTATCGGGGTACAGTCTCGAGTTAATAGTAGAGAAATGTTATGGTGGAAAGGGGAGGAGGATTAATGATGAGGAGGAGCGGAAAAGGAGAGATAAAGGGAGTTCGGATTCTGATTGGCTATGAGCCAAGAAGCTGAGGATGATGGTACTACTCATTAGGATGGGGATCATGACTGCAGGGGTTATGAGGGTTCTTGCTGTGGGGGGACAAGGGCCTCGGTATGAGAGTTGTGAGTCTTGTTTAGGAGGAGAAGATGGCCCCTGTGTTACCTAAGGGTCATTTGCGGGCAGCCCGGTTGTGGAGTCAGCCATGGGAGACCCTCTAGGATTTGGGATATGGGCGTTGAGATGCCAAATTTAGCATTGAGGAGGGGGCCCCGGGGGTGGCCGGAGGGCGGATTTGGGCCCCCGGATACGGATGCTAAGAGTCTGAGAGGACCCATTGGAAAAATGAGAATTTTGATATTTGAGAGTGTCTGCTGGACTTAGGCTGCCCTACCTCACTACATGGATTAAACCAGATGGACAGTAATAGACTTACATTGAGGTTCCTTTACCCACAACCAGATCCAACCTGCTCGATACGCCTTTTACCCAGAGTGCGTCTACGTTTGGATAACTTCCTGTTTTCAAGCCACATTATACTGTTCCTTTACCTATTCATCACCTTCTGATACCACTGAATCGTTCCATTCGCCTGTAGCTGCACCCGCTTTAGTTGAGGACTGGGGGATTTTTCGAACTGAGTGTTAGGAAGCCCAAGTTGAGGAATTGTAGGAAGATTCGTTTCTATGATTATACGGGTATCGATTAGGGGGAGCTTTCACCTGCTTTGTTTGAGAGGTATGGATAGGGATTTAGGGGGAGTTATTTACTGGTCAGGGGTAGTCTCAGGGATGAGATCTTCTCATAGAGATATCGATGTTAGGAGTCTTGAGCATTGGCAAGAGAGGGCTTTCGTATGCAGTCGACTTTTTATGAGCGATTTAGTTGACCTGTATTAGCCTGAAGTTGTGGGTAGGTCTGTACGAATGCATTGAGAGCAGCTCTTGTGGCATGTCAGTAGTGATACGAGATAGAGAACCGGGAGTTCAAATTATAGATAGCAGAGGTGATGACGTAGCTTTTAGCGGTTGGATTTGGCGGAGATGGTTGATAGTATGAGGAGTAGGGCTGGAGCCCAGAGGATATATAGGATGTATGGGATTTGATTAGTAGATGTGTATATTACTAAACCGAGTAACGTCGGTTAGTGTCAGTATTATGATTAGAAAAGTTTTTTTATAGTGGTAGTTATGAAAAATCCTTATTAGTCGTTAGGTGATTTGTATAGAAATCGTTTTTATGATAGTGAAGGAAATTGTGTTTGATATTTGTGGTTAGCAGTATTTTGTGTTACTTTCGGTTGGATAGATAAGATCAGTGCTTGAGAGCACAGTTTCCCGTGCGTAGTTGTGTTACGATTAGTCGCTCGTGTTAGGGCGGACACCCATTCCCTGTGAAGGTTAGTATACGATTTAGTTGGTATATTCCGTAAACTTGAAATATATTCGAGTTGTTCGATTATACCGTTTCGTTTGAAAGACTAATAGGAAGGTGAGAGACCGTGAATGGTCACAAGGAAAGTTAGAAGGAATTTTAGTAATCGAATTTGAAACATGATTACACTTTTCTTGTGTAAGTTTTTGAGAGGTATTTTGACCTATATAAGTGAAGTGAGATTTAAGGTACTCGTTGAGTAGGATTGATTTAGAAAAAGTTTAAGGCAAATAATGCTGAGGTTTAAACAATAAAACGGTCTTCCTAGAAAGGTAGACCCGGGAGTGTTTGACCAAGTAAGGTTTACTTGGGGATTTTGAGTAAGTGTTGGCAAAAGAACCGTATACATTCTTGAGAAAGTAGAGTGTGAGTCGTGTTATGTAGGACACATACCCTGTAGGGTTATTCCCGTTGGTTGAATAACCGAAAATTTTGGCGGTGCCAATTTTGATAAAATAGTTGTTACGTCAAGGACTGGATCGTATTCAGACACGAGACTGAGACCATGTGACCTAAGATTGAAGAAATTGTGAAACTAAGGAGATAATAGGAAATGCTATCTTGATTTGTGAATGGTCTTAGAGGATTTTGTGATTTTGTGAATTTGTGATTTTGGCCGTAGAATAACCATGAAAAAGTGTAAGAATTTGACTGTGGAAAAACTTAGTCTTTAGAGGAATCAGAAGAAACATTGCTTGAAAAGACTAAACCCTAGTGATTTGATGTGATTCGTCGAGGAATGAAATTTCCTATCGATGTTGTGATTCGATGATTTGAGTTGAATTTCAGGGCGAAATTCCTTTAAGGGGGTTAGACTGTGATAACCGGTAATTTGCCCAGGGTTAAGTATTATAAAATATTATAATTTCGTATTTTAAAGTCTTTCAATCTTGTCAGTTTTCCTAATGAAAGCTGAAAAGTTGACTTCAGTTGACTATTTTTTGCGTAAAACGATTACGGTTTAACCGGGAGTTTGATGGAGTTTTGAATTTCGGGAGAGAATCACTTTTGATTCGTCTTTCCATTTCGGAGTATTTGGTTGGTATTTTAAGTAATTCGAGGAAGCTTTCCTGTGATTTTTTGAAAATCGTCACGCAACGCGTACCGGCACGACAGTTTGTTTGGGAATAAGTTTAAGTGATTCGGAAGTGTGTAGTGAGCTTATTTATTTAAATAAATTTCTGATTTTGGAAAACGTTGGTTTAAAAACGTAAATCGTTGGTGTGTGATTTGGAAGTTTTTAGAAAAACGGTAATTTTCATGAAATTCGATAAAAGACCGTTACGGTCGTTAAAGTGTAAATTTTGAGCAAGTTGGTTTTGACAAAGCGTATCTTGGGGATTTAAAATGTTTTCATAATTGTGAGAATGGTTCGGTTGAGTTTTTAACAAAAAATCATGTTTTCGGTCCTCACCCGGCCGGCAGTGTCTAAATAGAATTTTTATAGTAAATTAAGGTGATATGTGTCTTATAAATAACCTATATTTATGGAAAAGTGATTTTAAACGCAATGGAAATATTAACTAAACTTGGGTAACGTTTTAAATCATCAAACTTTGATCTTTTAAGTGACCCCGACACAAAAAGAAGAACCCGAGACCCTCCTAGGATCCATTTTCGATCAAGATAGGCCTTAAGGGACAAGATGGATATTTTCTAGCTAGGTTGTCTCAACTAGTACCCTTATATCTTTTTCCACCTCAAACATTATTATTCATTCACTCACTTTGAAATCAAACAAAAAAACATACATCTCTCTTCTCTCTCTCTATTCGGACGAGCACCAAGGGAAACAAGAAACATTATTTTTGAAGATTACTAAGAACACGGGGTTAAAAGATCGATAGTGGGTTAATATTAGATAGACGCGGGTTATAGAAAAAGGTTTTTGGGTCTTTCTCTTGCGTCACAATCGAACCAAACTCACCAAAAAATTGTAAGTTTTCTAAATTTGATTTAAGTTGTACTTCTATGCTTATTTTGGTGTCTTAATACTAGTTGTACAAGTTGATCGTCATAAAAATCGATTCTTGGAAACGAAAAGTGTATAAAAGGGGTGTTTGTTTGCGTCAACTCAAACAAAAAAAAAGAACAAGGGTCGAAAGTTTGAATATTTTGGTTGTGGTGGTATTTTTATAATTTTGTCAAAGTGCTTTTGGGCTTATTTTGGAGAATGCTTAAAAATAAGCTAGTGTAAAAGGGCTTATTTGATTTTGGGTTATGCTTGTTGGGCTCGGCCCAACCATAATCATGGTTTGGGTTCGGTTGCACTCGGCCCGACAAGAAAAGAGGGCTTGGCCCATTTATTTTGGCTTATTTTGGTTTAGAGCTTATTTGGTTCGGCTTATATTGCGAGCTTATGGCTTATTGTGTTTTCGGCTTATATATTTTGAGCTTATAGCTTATTGGTTTCGGCTTATATATTGAGCATATAGCTTATTGGTTTCGGCTTATATATTTTGGACTTATAGCTTATTGGTTTCGGCTTATATATTGAGCTTATAGCTTATTGGTTTTGACTTATCTATTTTGGACTTATAGCTTATTGGTTTCGGCTTATATAATGAGCTTATAGCCTATGTTGATTTCGGCTTATATTTTGGGCTTGTGGCTTAATGGGTTTCGGTCCGTTTGAGTCGTCATATGGACTAATATATATATTTTCATTGTATTGGGCTTAAGTTTAAGCTTTGGCCCAATAAAGTATAACTATTAGTATTTTTATTATAAAGTTAACGGGCTAACTTTAAAACTATAATGGACCTTAAGGCCCAATAAGTGAAAGCTAGTGGTTTAGTACGATTAAAGTGGACTTTTAAAAGTGAAACATGTGTCGTGTCAATATTGAAAGTCGATGGAAGAAAATGCGTTTTGTTAAAGTATTTTTGAGATATAGAATTTGGCGTTTGGTCGAAGGATTTGGTGAGAATTGGGAAAAGTATCTGGACTTGAGAATTTGGAAAAAAAGTGTTAGAATTGAGATTTTTAAATCTTGGGAATTGTTGTATAAACGAACGGGTCATGTCGAAATTTTGTAAAGATCCCACACTTAGAAAAATATTGTGAAAACTTATTTTGTGTCGATTCGGTTAAAGGACGAAACGTGACTTTTGATAAACTTTAAGTGTTGAGATTTAACGATCAAGCGTGGTTATGTTAAAATGACATGGTTTTATAATTACTCTTTTTAGCCGATAAAGAGACAAAAATAATAATATATTATTATTTTATTATTATAAATATATTTAAGTATATGTATACTTTAACGTTGCGGAGATGTTTATCCGTTTATTTTCGATCTTCGAACTCCCACTTATTTCTTGTCAGATTTTCTTGGATTGTTTGATCGTTCGTCCCGTTTAAACGATGATCGGGGTTTTGGATAAATTATGTTGATGTCACACTTAGCCCAAGTGTTTTGAGTCTTTTTGAGTAATTCATCACACAACCATAATATGAGATAACAGTTTTGGTAAAAGATAACGTTTTAAGTGTTTTGAGTCTTTTTGAGTAATTCACCACACAACCATAATATGAGATAACGGTTTTGGTTATGAGATAACGGTTTGGTTATGAGATAACGGTTTTGGTAAAAGATAACGGTTTTGGTAAAAGATAACGTTTTTGTTATGAGATAACGGTTTTGTTATGAGATAACGGTTTTTGGGATAAAGAGTAAAAGTTTTTGTGATAAGGAAAGAGGTTTTGTAAAGGAATTGAGAATTTTGGTGTGAGTAAAGACGAACACTTGTACAATAAGACAACTTTGTACAAACATGTAGGATATCACTTTTCACAACCCGGAGATGATTCTTGGATTTGGCTAGTTTCTAGAGAGAGAAACACATGGAGAGATATTTTCTAGTGAGAGAAACATGTGTGTAAAATAGAAAATGAATAATGACTAGCTACCTCTTCCAAAGTTGGAAGAGGTATTTATAGTTCTTACATAATACAGGGTATTAGTACTCGGTCCAAAACCGAAAATCATACGATTAACTATTAAACTACGAGCTATAATAAACAGTAAAATACACGGGGTGACCGAGTCTTTTTTTAATATCTAACACAATAGCTGTGCATAACATCAATAACACATCCCAGATCAAATTCTGAAACTGCTCACCTGGAGTAAAAATGAGGAA
>BQNB010027116.1:3631-57922 GCA_026074375.1 Tanacetum coccineum | reverse complement strand
AAATAAAAATCAAGAAACAAATAGATTAAGCCTAAAGTACAAGTTGCTAGACACTTTTTCCCGACCATTACCATGATAAAGACACAACTATTTACAACGTCTTAATCATCGATCACAAACAACAACCTAAGTTGGCATTCCCGTAACGGTCAACTTCCCAATCATCCCAAACTTTACATACTTTACAAGGTAAGTGGCGATATCTTCCACTTTGTAAAATACTCTACATCATTGATTTTTTTAGACGTATCAACGAATAATCGATCCTTCATGTAATTCCTTTGGTAATGCTCTTTGCGAAATGATTATCTTCAAATTTTCCTTCTCTTTTTTTTTGTTGCATTTTTCTGATTTTTTTGATTTTTTTTCCTACTATATACCAAACTCAGAGTTATTCACCATCTTCACGATCATAATAATTCCGGATAATTCCTTTGATAGTTTCTTCATTCTTCAGAGTCACCATTAATGGTGATGGTAGTAAAATCACATGAGTTTTGACTATAATATACATTCCTATTTACAATGTGCAAATTTCCAACCGCACCAAAGATAGAAATGACACAAGACTCGGGAAATATAAACTTTACACTTTAAGTAACTAGCAACTGTAAATTAAACTTAATCTAACAGGGTAGGTTAAAGTGTAAGGGTGTAACGAAACAAATAGTTGGTGTAATTCCTAAAGGATTGGCTCTACGGGTTGTTCTAATGGATCATCACTCTAAAGAGTTAACTAACCGGTGTAGTTAGTTAATAAGCAACATGTAAAGGCGATTTGGGTGTAATCCTAAAATTTACCAATTTAAACAAGTTACTCCATCTAAATCCATAGTACTCATCACTGTGGTCTCGAGTGATATACCAAGCCAAGTTCTAAAGTCTACAACATCACCGGCACACTCATATTTTGTGGAATTTGGGTAAACATTTGGAAACGGAAAGGTTAAATCCTCACAATATCTAACAAGGGTTATTGTGTGCGGGTTATGTATCAAGTAATTTCACAAAAGTATGCTTGAATTTTTTTAAAATTTGAGCATAATTTAAGCATTTTAATGTGAAAATTAGGACAAGTAAACATTCTAATTCCATCCCCCCACTTGAATTATACAACGTCCTCGTTGTATATATAAAACATTAAATACGGGAATTTAAAAAGAATTAGAATGAGAAACTCCCCTATATAAAACATTAAATACGGGAATTTAAAAAGAATTAGAATGAGAAACTCCCCTGATATTTGCTCGGTAGATTCTCCAACAGCAGACACATAGAATTCCAAAAAATATGCATTCCACCAACTTCGTCGATATTTTGTTCTTGAGGTCCTGTAGAAAATATAGGAAAAACATGTGCATTCCTATCTTGGTACCTATGGTTAATTTAAACTAAACTAAACAAACTTAATTACGGGTCAGACTATAGATACGGCGTATTAGTTTAGTGAATACGCCGTATTCAAAAATATGACAATAATGTTTTTAAAGTGCAATAAAATAAAGACTGATAACGTCCAGACAATCAATACGCCGTATGGTATGGAGCGGATACGCCGTATTGATGTCTGGGAAGACAGACTCGATAACAATATTAACTAACAATTTGGGTTGTCTCCCGGGAAGCACTTTTGTTTACAGCGAAGTCTTTAAGTTAGAGTTTTCTTCAACTTCCTTTTCACTATTTGGTGCGCGTCACCTTCCATCCTTTGTCCTTTTTCTGAAAAATATCTTGATAGATTTTGGACATATTATCTTCGTTTCTTTCCCAAATATCATATTCGTAACTTCTTATACCAATATACTCTTCATTCGGTCCAAGCGAGTATTGAATTGCTTCAAACTTTTCTACTTTACACCTTCTTTTGTTAGGTAGCTCTTTGATAGAATTGGATGTATTGCTATATTTGCGCTTTGTCTGACTTTGTTTATCAATATCACGTACTTCATAGGCTTTGAAGAACGAATCAGTAGCAGTGTTGGACGAGTTTTCATTTTTAGATTCCTTCAATTCATTACTGCTCGAAATACTGTTATTCACATATCTCTTATTCTAATTTCCATTCATCCAAGCGTGAAATATCACCTTTTGAGTCCTTCCATCCACTTTCTTATGGTATTTGAATGATGTGTTTATGTTTGATAAGAATTCAAGTGGATCAATCCCTCGGTTCTCTTCTTCATCCAACATTTCATCTTCTCCATCGTATGATTCGGGATAGAATCTACAGAAGAATTTCTCAACAAGTTCCTCCCAAGTGGTATTTTTTCATTTCCATCACTAACCCACCATTCTTTAGCATCATCGGCCAACGAGAGAGGAAGCACTTTCATTCTCAGTTGATGGGAATCCACGCCAGGAACGTAAATCAAATCAACCATTTTAAGTACCTTAACAATGTGATCCACCGCGTCTTCATTGTACGTTCCATGATATATGTTCTTTCTTAATTCCACCAAAAATTCTTTGCTGAGTTCAATGTTTATGTCGTTACTGGTGATAGAAAGATTTGATTCAGTTGGCGCTTTTTCTAAGTTATCAGATAGAATTGGTTTAGCCATGACTTCTTGTAATTCCTTCTTCAATCAACTAGCTCTGATAAGTACTTCCTGTAACACAGGTAAAAATATTAGCAGGATTTGCTCTGAAGAAAGATAAATAAATTTAGCATGAAAAATCAAATAGGAAAACCAAGATTTCAGCTTTAGTTCCAGAAAATCGATACGCCGTATCCAATGGAAGTGGATACATCGTATTAATATGATGGGATAAATACGTTGTATTGGATAGAAAACTAGATGCGTCGTATCCGATGGAAGTGGATACGCCGTATTCAACTATCGACCAGAACAGTGTATTTAAGAAAAACAATTAAATGCGCAAACAATTAAAACACACAAATATATACAAGCAAACAAATATACAAATATACAAATATTACATAATATACACTAATCTAAATTACACTAATTCTAAGGGTTAGATCTAATCTAATGTTAAAAACCAAAATATCAAAATAAAAATAAAGATTAATTTTCACTCCCCGGCAACGGCGCCAAAAACTTGATGTGAAAAATCAAGATTATTTTTCACTCTTGGCAGAGCGGGCCAAAAACTTGGGTGTCGTGTGAAGGTGTTATTTTGATGTTTAAGTTTTTCTATTTATTCTTTTTTCGACTTAACTAAAAATAACACTATAAAACGGGTAGTTGTACCCGTCCTTTATAGTTTCTAGGTAAGTAGGGTGTTGAGCAATAAGACGCAGTCGAGAGCGTTAATTCATAATTTTCGATTCAGTATTGTAGTTATCTAGTTAAATCTAAAACTAATGCAATAAGGAGGTTTAAAGTCTGAGAGACTGGCACGGTTTTTATGTATATAACTATGTTTTGTTGACATGGTTAAAGCAATTAACACACACAAGAAGACAAGGAATACGATAGAAGAAGATCAGGTATGGTCCTCGAGAATAATGTAAGGAAAAAGTATCAACCATGAATAATTCCGATTACATGAAGTAGGTTTGTTTAAATAGTGCATTGATTTTCTTATCTCGATGAGGAACATATCATTCTAGACTGCACGACAGGTTCTTCTTCTAAAGACCTAGACACGCTAATTCTGTCACAATGAGACGCATAATCCGCATAAAGCATCTATTTATATTGTTTATATATCTTCTGTGTGTGGACAAAGACTAAGTGTATGGTTCATAAGAACCCTAGCTCTAAGGTCTTTACCACTTAACTGCTTAACGGTGATTTTGTAATAGTTGGATTAGTCCACAATCATAATATTCCAATGATCGAAAAAGTCGTTATTAGTTAGTACTAAGCCAACTACCTATTCGGTACAACCTGTTTAATCGAGGCAAAGCAAAGATGTTATTAGTGATCTATGTGTTCCACTATTTGCATCACTCTATATGGAGAGCTCCCGGACTCTTAGCTTATGCCAAAAACACCAATGTTGTCAGCGCTATTAATATGTAGGATAGACCCTCAGCGATGTTTGAAATGATTGAAAAGGTCGATACTTAAACCACGTACACAGTAACATGTGATAAAAAATAATCAATAAATCAATGATAAATTAAGCAATCAAGATAAACAAACCAAACATTAGATCTTCATAAACATGGCTGATACCTAAAGGTATCAGCCGATAGTCATTGTAAAAATACACACGGTTTGTTATATGAACGATTACAAGAGTTTTCATATCATCTTGAGGCTCTTTTTTGACCTTCTAGGCTCCTTTATTCGTCTCTTGGTCGAATTTGTGGTTTAGGGATTCACTTGCATACCTAAAACTGAGTTTAGGGTCGTCTATATATAGGGTTTGGTAGTCGGTTCGATACGGCGTATTGGGAAGCTCAATAAGGCGTATTGGATCACTTGGCGTGGGCTCCATGAATAAAATAATCCAAAATTCTTGCGCAGGAATTTGGATACGGCGTATCCGATTTTTGGATACGGCATATTGACCAATACGCCATATCCGATTTCTTAGATACAGAGTATTGACCAATACAGAGTATTGGGGTTTTTGGATACGGAGTATTGGCTGAAAATGTGTTTTTCTTGATTTTTGACCAAAGTATCATATACGGCATATCAATGGCGTATTCTTCAAAGTCAGGCAATGGTCTTGAGTTCTTCAAAGTCCTTAGATACGACGTATGCTTCTAGAATGATATGGTGTATTGATGTCAGAATCAGTGACTTTCTCCAACTCTTCATTTATGCTTCAAAACACATCCTTTTCTTCATCTTTTTCCAAATATTCGATAATTACTGCAATTCTCAAATATAAATGATTAAGTAACAATTCTTGCAATAACTACACAAAATGGGTTAAAAACATGGGATAAATGACGCTATAAAATAGATGTTAGTTGATGTCATCAACAAGTAAAGAGTGGGGCTTTGAAGTTTGTAACTCCCCCATTTTTACATATAGCAGCGGAAGCTAATCTGGTTTATTACTTCATGGAAACAACAATCATAATCATAGAAAACAACCCAAAAGAGACGCTTGTTTAAAAAAATACGTTATCATTCATTTCAAATTAGAGTTTTACAAAGGCAGGTCCCAAAATCTAGTTACATACAATGTGATTGATAACAGGTTTTAGCCATCTTCGAGTCCATGCCACTCCGTGCCGTATATTGCTCAATAACCTGAGATAAACATGCTAATATAGGAAAGTATCTATATTAGAAAGTTTTACTTTCGGGACGTTAATACCGTACCCCAATATAGCTAAGTCCATATTTCCAAAAACGCACTAACAAAACCTAAACGTCTACTTTCCACATCCATCTCGCTAATATATACTAAAAGATTACGAATTTATAGAAGTTTTTCCGTCTTTAGAAGTCCCGACACCCCGAACGTTAACGATGTTTAATAATAAAAGTTGTTAAGTCCATTCCGCGCCTAAAAAAACTCCCTAAGGATCCAAAACTCAAATTTTCCATTTTTATATCCGCCAAATGACTTTATGTTATTTAACAAACCATCTATTTTTTAGAAAATCCCAACGCCATCCCGATAATATGTTTATGACCTTTCTAATGTTTCTACTTAATATACAGGTGTTACTATATGTTTTGCCAATGTTTTTAAAGCCCAGACAAACTCGAAAGTGTCCGAAAACTCATTTTCATGTTCCAATCAACAACCGCATTAAAAATCTCCTGACATGTTTCGTGATTCTTAAAACGGCCATAACTCCTTCGTTATAAGGCGGATTTTTACGTTCTTTATATCAAAACGATGAGAAAAACATTATCTATCACTTTCTTAAGGTTTTGGCATCTCAAAACATTTTAACACCCCTTAATCATATTATAAAATTCAGACAGCAAGTATATTTTTTTGTAAACGCACCACAAACTCAACCACAACTCCACAATAGTGCCTAGTCTAACCTAATCCCGTTCTCAACTAAACCAACCAATAACTCCACTCTTAAATCTAGCCTAATCCTATCCTCATCATCAAATCAACACCCTAATCAACTCACTTTTCAACCCATCTCAAAATATATAAATCAAAATGCATAAATTTCAATATTTCATACACCCATTTAGTTTCTTTTTGAAAAACAACACAAACACATAGACCTAATAATACATTGATCAATTAAGATAATAACATAAAAGAGAGAAAATAAGTTTAAAGAAATAAGCTTACACAGAATGATATTAAACTTATGAAATAAGAAATGAAGATGGAAGACTTAGATCTTGAAAACCCCTAAATATGAATCAAAACCCTGACTCTTAGATCATGAAATAAACCTTAAATCAAAGAAACCCTTTCTTGGAAACACATTAGATCTTGTTAAAATAAAGTTTAAATGTGTGGTTTATGATATGAATCAAAGTTATAGATGGTTTGTATGTGTGTGTTGTGTGTGCCAAAACCCTAAAGAGAAAAGGAGAGAAAGAAAATGTTTTGAGATTAAATGAAATAAGTTCACCCTAATGTGAAGATTGTTTGGTATTTATAGTGCAATAGCTAAGTGTTTAAGTTCAAAAAAATATTAACCAAGTCAATGACAACCCATCCCTTAAAGTCCCTGGTGTTTCGTTAGGGTTAGTGCCAAGAGAAAAATGATGAGCCAATATTGTAAGTTAGTGACATGTATGAACCGATGTTCAAATTATAAAATGGTTAAGTATGTAAGACAAATAAGGTTGGTGCTTTTGTGATAAGATATTAGCTAGTGACAAAAGAATGGAGGACCACAAGTACTAGAGCAAGAAAAACAAAACTACAAAGTTTATGGTGGTGGTGGTTTTGACGTGTAGGAGTGGGGGAGAACAAGAGGACAAGAAGTTAGACCACTTTTCTTTGGCTCCAAAGAGATCTCTCATTGGCTATTTCAAGTGGTCTAAGATGGTGGCACATGGTGTAAGCAAATTTTGGTTGCATGGGAAGGATAATACAAATATGTGATTATCTTGCATGTGTGGAGTTGAAATTCAAAATAAAGTAGAAAGATTCCACAAGAATTAATTTAAGTGTGTATGTATGCGTGTGAATTGAGTAAGGGGAGGGGTGACTACATAATTCTGGGCTTTTAAACCCGAGATATACGATAACTAGAGTTTACGTGAAAAGATTACGGGTTTTCGGGGTTTCGTTTGATCAAAAACGCGAAAAACATAATTTGTACGTGAAAACATAAAAATCATAACCGAAAGTGTACGTAAACTGCGTAAAACTTTGAAATGATAAAATAATGCATATAACACGTAGACTAATCCAAGTCCGAAGTCGGAACGCGTGTGATGATGTTTTTCAGTTTTACGCGGGACAACTTCCCAGTTTTAAGTCAATTTTAAATGTAACGTATAAAAGTCAAAAGAAATGATCGAAAAAGTTTAAAATAATGTCTTAAAATTTACAGGGTGTGGCATCCTTTTCCCGTTAAAAGATCTTTGTCCTCAAAGCTTAAGACGTGACATTTAGTGCTGTTACAGATTTTGAAAACATGTGGGGGGTGGGGTATTTCCTTAGAAATTGATCTTCGCGCTCCTAGGTGAATGACGAGTGTTTCTTTAGACAAACACTCCTTCAGGTTTGGCACATGAAAGGTGCTATGGACTCTGCTTAGTTGTTTTAAGAGTTTGAGTATATAAGCAGTGGTTCTTACTTTAGCTAGAATCTTAAATGGTTTAATGTATCTAGGGTTCAGCTTTCCCCGTTTGCCAAAATGTATCACTCCTTTATATGAAGATACCACTAACTTGAAATTCTAAGGGTTTATGTCTCACGTCAACATAATTCTTTTGATGATCATGATTATCCAAATTGTGTAGTAACAGCTTGTTGTCCTTGGCAGGCTTGTATTAAAATTCATGGCTATATTTTCCCATTTCCAATGGGGTATTTCTGGTTGTACTAGTAACCCAAATGGCTTTTGGTAATTGTCCCTCATCCCTAAACACGTCAAGCACTTGCTGACATAGGTGGCGATGCTTGCTTCCATGTCGGGCCATGGGTACAACTACTTAAGATTATGATATATCTTATCCGGTCTAGAGTGGATGAAATAGTTAGATTTTGTGTGACCCATGCATGATCATTTTTCTTAAGTCTCTACAGTGTGATAACCAATTCCTGCTTCTAATGCAGAAAGTTCTATCGGGGCGAGTCTTAAAATCCTTGTCTGTACCATGAAGGTTCTTATCCTTAACGTTCTCTTTCTTGAGAGCTTCTACTTGTGCCTCATGAATTTGTAGACGTGGGTTTGAATTAATGGCCATCACTAAGGCTCTCACCCTGAGAGGTTTAACTCATTTCTTTCTGCGTAGGGCATCTGCTGCAACGTTCGCTTTTACAAGGTGATATCGAATCTTACAATCGTAATCATTGAACAATCTACATGGTCTCACATTCGATTCTATTTGATCTAGAGTGTATTGTAAGCTCTTATTGTTAGGTTTTAGAAGACTTTACAACTTACTGCTGTTGGTTCAACAATGGTGCTGCTAGTGAAGATTTAGTGCTGCTGAGAAAGATTGAAGAAAATAAACTAAGTCTTTAGTACTGTTAGAGTATAGTTAGTACTGCCAGTACTTGCTCTAGTACGCTAGTTCTAGTTAGTGGTTGTTAGTTGTAAGTTAGTGTGCCAGCATATATAGTTTGTGCTATTATGAGGTTTGCTGGTTTAAATTAGAATAGATATGCATTATACTCACTGCACACCGTTTTGTAAGCCCATTAGTGTTATCACTTGGTGTATTAAAAGGAACCCTACGGCATTAGTTCAGAAGACAACAAAAACAATAACCACAAGTTCAATATTTTAGTTAGTAATCTTGTAACTAGCAGATTAAATATATATACAAAGTTTAAGTTTTATTCATTGTTCCTTCTTAGCAATATAAGTTAGTTTTCGCATAACTTATAATTGTTTATAGTCATTGTTTCTCTTGTAGTTTGTTTGGATCTATCCAGATAGGCTACCACCCTCAATAGGCTAGAAAGATCTATTCAAATTGGGATCCACAAGTGGTATTAGAGCGTGTAGAGAAACTCTGAAGTAAGGAAGAAACCAAAAACCCAAAGTTTTAAACCTAGACCTTACAGGTCCTATTCAGTGGCTGGATCAGAAGATGATATTCCACCACCACCAAAACACAAAATTCACAAACAACAAGCCACTACACACTGTTTCAACATCAAACCTCCACTATCTTAAGAAGGGAGAGTATGACATATGGACCATGAAAATGGAACATTACTTGGCCCATACAGACTATCTTATATGGGAAGTCATTCAAAGAGGCAATGTGTTAGGAAAATATTGTAAACAGACTTAATACTGTTAGTATTAAAGTTAAGTCTGTTAGTTATAGTTAGTACTGATAGAAATAGTTAGTACTGTTAGTAATAGAAGTTAAAGTACTGGTAGAGCAAGTGTAAGTCTGCTTGCATTAACTTAAGTCTGACAAGGTATTAAAGTTAATATGTTTGGACAGACAGTTAAGTCTGTTGTAATTTTAGTAATAGTTATCATTTAGCGTATTCTAGGAAGGATAAGCATTATCTATTAACGCGTTTAGGGATTCCTTACGTTTATAAAAGGAAATAGATTAGTATTGTAAACCTATGTGTTGATTGAGAATTTTACAATAAATAGTAATAGTAATAGCAGTTTGATAATTGTTCTAGTGTCACATCTTGGTATAGATATTGATATTCCGCGTCAGTATTTATATTCACGGGTATTGTCTCTCATAGTATCTTTGGATTCATTCAAAGGACTATAAGTCGTGTAAGGCTCATTGAGATCCTGTTTATTAGGACCTACAAGTGGTATCAGAGCCACCAAAGGGACTTTACACAAGATTGAACATAGATCAAACCTTATTCCTTCACATCAAATTGTCATGTCTCAACGATAATTTTTCTCTTAATGATGATGAGGAACTTTCTCTTCATGATGATGCATCTTTAGATGGATCTCTTCCAGCATCCAACAAAGGAGATGCTCCTGCTAAACCACCACAAATTATCACCACAAACACACTTTCAAACATTAAACTGCCCGTTCTTCAAAAGGATGATTATGATACTTGGGCAATGGAAATGGAACATTATATTGAGTATTTAGATAATTGAGGTGTTGGAAAGTGATTCAGATTGGAATCAAATGAAGTGAGTCACCAATGGTAAGATGGTTGTATACAGGAGTTCTTCCTCCAAACAACTCAGGAAGAATAAATTTGCTGATGAGGAAAGAAAGGAAAGGCAAGAACACGCTGTTAATGGCTGTTCCAAAAGTCATCTCAGGCGTTTTCATGGGCATGGATGATGCCTAGAGATTGGGCAGCTATCAAGTACAAGGTTTGGTGGTAATGCGAATCGAAAAAAATGCAAAAAGCTGTTTTGAAAAACAAAGTGTGAGGCAATTTACTATCTCCATCTTAGGTAAGCTTAGAGTCAGGGTATGATAGTTCCAAAAAAACTCTATCACAAGTTGGATGCTTGGTGCTGGAGTGTCAGAGAAGATGCAATACAAGTCTTTTTTGAGGTCCCTTCCTCCTGCATGGGACAGTCTAGCCATGACAATGAGAACAAAGAAGAATATTGACACTCTGTCAATAGATGATTTATACAATAATCTGAGTGTCTTTGAACAAGACATCCAAAAGACATCATCTTCTTCCCTGGCATCTGATAATGTGGCTTTTCTATCACAAGCCAAAGCCTCTTCAAGCAAGCACAAGCCAAGCCAAAGCTCAGGAAGTTATAGTTCTTATACCACTTCCTCTTCCAAAGCAAAACCAACTGCTACTCCTGGTCTTGCTGATGAAGTTATCCATTCTTTTCTAGCCACAAATGCTGATGATGTGGATTTGATACATGAAGACCTAGATCAAATTGATGATCTGGATTTGGAAGAAATGGATATAAATTGGCAGATTGCTATGACTGCTATAAAGATTAAGAAGTTCTACAAGAAGACAGGCAGAAGGCCAAGAGTGGATGGAAAAATGCATGTGGCATTTGATAAGAGAAAAGTTGAATGTTTCAATTGCCACAATACTGGGCATTTTGCTAGGGAGTGCAAGTTTAAAGGTTCAAAGGAAGGTAGCAGGCAGGAAGCAGGTAGAGGTCAGGATTTCAAGCCAGTGAGAACTGAAAAGGAAGCTTTGATGACTATTGATGAAGGTCAGATCAATTGGGTAGAGCAGACTACAGATGAGGAACTCAATCATGCTCTAATGGCTTTCACTGTGAATAATGAGGTATCCATGTGTTCTAAATTGTGTTTAGATTCATATAATGCTCTTCAAGCTAAGTATGATGAACTGCAATCTGAATTTGGTAACCAAGAAGCTGCCTTAGTTGCCCATAAGATAGCTGTTAAGAAATTAGAATCTCAGCTTAAAGCCTCCCACAAACAGCAATCTTCCTTAAATGAAAAATTAAATTTTCAAGCTAATCAAATTTTTGAAAAAGATGAAAAGCTGAAAAAGTATAGAAGAATAGGAATGAAAGCTGTCAAAGACAAGGATGCTTTACAACAAATTTTTGATTCTTGGTCTGCATCTTCTAAAAATCTTTGGAAGCTAATTGATTGTGGGATGAGCTCAACTGTTAAGATAGGTTTAGGATATGGCATAAAATCAAATGCTGAGGTCCTAGGATATGAGGAAGAGATAAGTAGAGGTATTTTTGCTTTTAGGGAAACCAATGCAGGATATAATGATATCCCACTATACAGCAGATTCAAACAGGTAGAATATAAAGGTGTCCCTCATCCTCTTAGTGGTGATTATACCCCTAGGGAACAGGAGGACATAGATGATTCTCTGTATGAGTATGGTAAATATGGGCCTCAACCTCAATCTCCTAGTCCTACTGAATCTGATGCAAGTTCCACTGTTTACTCAACTTGTCAATCCAATGACAGTGATGGGGAACAAGGAACTGTATCTGACCATTCAGTCAATGATGACCCTATCCCTATACCTTCTATTGAGCAGGTTACCACTGCCACCCAAAAGACTCAACCACAAGTGCCTAAACCTCAACAAACAGTTGACCCTAGTTGTGCACAGCATGTAAAAACTCCTAGGCAACCAATTAGGACACCAGTGACTCCCTCACCTATTCCTTCATACAATAGACAGAATTGGAATCAAAGAATGGAAAGGGAATTAGGTGCAGGATATTCGTTTGAAAGAAAACCATGTTTTGTGTGTGGAAGTCTTAGTCACTTGATTAGGAATTATGATTTGATGATTACAAAACCTTATCTGCGACATTGAAGAATGAAGAAACAACAAGGACTTAAGATGTAATATTGTAGTTAGCCTTGTAAACCCTAGCCTCTCTAGTTTATAAAGAGAGGTAGGGGCATCTGGTTTAGAATCATCCAGAATAGAATTAGGTCTCTCCCAATGAGAGTCTAATAGTTATCATAGTTAGCTTATCCCCAAGATCATTTGATCTTGGGGTAAGTGATTAATAGAAAACCTTGTTTAGTAGATTAATAGAAAACCTTGTTTAGTAATATTGTGTTCTTATAATTTCCACTGTGCATATCAATATTACTGATCCTAGATGTGCTAGATCATGGTTTATCTACTGCTTTGATCTGTCTATCCACTGGTAGAGTTTATAATTTTTCAAAACTCATTTTTGATGGTATGTTGGCCAATTTGAAGAACACAAGCCCTAAAATTTCTCAGGTGAATCTTAACAGTCAAAAGAAATGTTTTTCAAAACAAAACTCACCTGTAAATAGACCTTTTTCAAGGAATACAGCACATAAGACAAATAAATATGCTATTAAGGGCAAAATGGGTACTGCAGTAAGACCTCATCAGGATTGTGTTTTGGAGAAAAGCAATACCACTCCTTCAATATCCTAGTGGACCAAACCCCGATTCAAATGTTAATGTTTCTAGAGGATCCACAAGGCAAGGAACCCAAGCCTGTGAAGCCTGGTCCCAAAGAGAATTAATCTCTTTTGATTGTGCAGATCATCCACTAAGCATATGGAGCATAAGGTAATTTTTATAGTGAGATGTTCAGGCACATGAACTGGCTAAAGGGCCTATCTTAAAGATTATCAAGAACTATCTAAAAGGATCTGATACTTTTGAGGAAGTAAAGGAGTATCAATTGGGAAAGGTACAATTAGATTAGAAATTTAGTTTTTGATGATGTGGCTTTTGTGAAAGAACTTGGACACTTTAATTTGTTCTCCATATCTCAGATATGTGATAAAAAGCTAAATGTACTTTTTACTGAAAAAGAGTGTTTTGTGGTGTCCTCTGACTTCAAGATGCCTGATGCAAATCAGGTCTTCTTAAAGTCCTAGGCAACACAACAGTATACTTTGATATGAAAAATATTGAGTCCTCCAAAAGATACACTGTTTATTAGCAAAAGCCTCATCTTATGAAGCTAAATTGTGGTCACATAGAGTTAGGCACCTTAATTTCCAAAACTAAATAAACTTATAAAAGGATATCAGTTAGAGGGTATACCTTCCAAGAGTATTCAAAAATGACCACACTTGTGTTGCTTGTCAGAAAGAAAGCAACACAAGGCCTCCTGTAAGGCCAAGATTGACAGATATGTGACCCACCCATTACACACCTTGCATATGGACTTATTTGGACCTACCTCAGTGAGGAGTATCAACCATGCAAGTTACTGTCTAGTGATTACTGATGACTATTCAAGGTTTTGGTTGGGTTTTCTTTCTTAGCCAAAAAGATGAGACTAGTGAAATACTAAACATTTACGAGACAATAGAAAACTAACTTAATCAAAAAGTAAAAATCATTAGATCAATAAATGGGGACAGAGTTTAAAAACAGGTTATGCTTGATTCTGTGGGGAAAAGGGTATAAAACAACGGAGTCTTTTAAAGTAAGGCAAGAACTCCTAGCAAAACGGGGTTGCTGAGAGAAAGAACAGGACCCTTATAGAGGCCTAGACTAGATGCTACTGACTCATATACTTACCTACCACTTTTTGGGCAAAGCAGTCAATACTGCTTGCTATCCCTTCAACAGGGAAGGGTGACCAAGCCTCAAGAACCAAACTCCTTATGAGCCTTTTGTTTGCCATAAACCAAATCCTTTGCTACATAAGACCAGTTGGGTGATATGTTACCATCCTCAAGTACGCTTAGCCCACTAGGAAAGTTGATGGAAAGTCCGATGTGGGTTTTCATGTGGTTACTCTGTGAACAGTAAAGCCGTTAGGGTTTAAATTAAGTAACCAGAGAGTTGAAGTAAACCTTCAATTCAACTTTCTTGGAAGAAAAAAAACCCAATGTACAGGGATTGGCCAAGGTGGGAATGTTGACTTAGACTATCTTACAGACTCTATGAACTATATACCTGTCTCTTTGCAAAATCAAGCTAACCCTGCAGGTTCAAAAGAGGTCATTGATATTGATGTGCAGACTGAGGAGGCTGAAGAACTGCTGGTGGTCTCTTCTACTTCTAGAAAAGCAGCTGTTTCTGAAAACATTGCTAAAAAGAAGACTCACTCCCCAAAGCAGCCATCTTCTACACCAATATCCAAGTCTGCTGATGACATTATGACCTTTAGAAAAGAGCTGGATGCTCTTGCTTTAAAGCACTTAGGACCAGTACATACAACAGCACCTACCAGTACTAATCCTGTTAATACTGGTAGTGGTAATCTTAATACTGGTTTTGAGCAAGTTACTCCTGGTAATATGGAAGCTATCTCTCCTAGTGCTAATCATGAAGAAGAGGTCTTCTCTGATGCAGATGATGATGAGATGCCTGAAATAAGGATTTATGATAAATCAAGTGAAGGTATCTTTGAACAGGCTTCTTATGATGATGATGGGATTATTACTGATTTTCAAACCATCTACCGAGATGAGGTATGATGTCACTTACAACCCCACTCTGAGGATTCACAATGCTCATCCTCAAAGTCAAATTCTTGGAGATCCCAATACACCTGTTCAGACTAGAAGCTCTCTCAAGAAGATCACTGAGGCTCATGCTCTAGTGAGCTACATACAAGCACACCAAAGAAGCAATCATAAAGATCAACAACATTGTCTTTTTGCTTGCTTTTTATCTCAATCTGAACCAAGGAAAGTCTCAGAAGCCCTTGAAGATGGAAGCTGGGTTGAAGCTATGCAGGAAGAACTGTTGCAGTTCAAGCTTCAACAAGTATGAGGTTTGGTTTGATTATTCCCAATGGTGCTAAGGTTATAGGTCTAAATGGGATACCGAACAAAGAAGGATGAGAGGGGAGTAGTCGTCAAAACAAAGCACGGCCCAAGCAGATCACAAACAGAACAGCACGCCACCACCTGAAAGAACAAGAAGCAGGGATTGACTAATGAATGCGTTTTTGCTCCTGTAAGCAAGAATTGAAGCAATCAGGTTGTTTTGGCCTTTGGCCTCATTTATGATTCATAGTCCACAAATTGATGATAAAAGTGCTTTCTGTATGGCACTATGAAGAAGAAGTTTAATGTCTCACAACCTCATGGTTTTGTTGATCCCTGATCATCCACAAAGGTTTATAAAGGTGTCAAGCTTTATAGGATTGGCACCAAGACCCCTAACTTGGTATGCTACTTTGTCAACATTCCTAGAGAAGCATGGATACAAGAGGGGCACCATTGACAAGACTTTATTCATTAGAAGAAACAAAAAGGATATCATGTTGGTTCAAGTGTATGTTGATGATATCATTTTTGGTTCTACCAACAAGTCTTGGTGTGATGAGTTTGAAGCTTTGATGCAAAGCAGATTTCAAATGAGTTCCATGGGTGAACTTACATTTTCTTTAGGTCCTAAGACAGAGTCAAGCAGAACAGGGAGGAATCTTTCATATCTCAAGACAAGTATGTAGCTGAGATACTCAACGAAATTTTGACCTGGTGAATGTCAAGGCAGCCTCACTGAAGTATACCATTGAGACACAAGTTGCCTTTGCCAAAGGATGAGGAAGCTTTGATGTAGATGTACACCATTGTACAGATCATATGATAGTTCCCTCATGGCCTAACTGCTTTACGCCCTGATATATGTAGCATATGTGTTTGTTTTTCACGTTTTCCAGGTAACTCCAAAAGACTTCTCCTCACTCAATGCCGTCAAGAGATCATCAAGTACCATAAGGGCAAACCAAACTTAGGTTATGTGTATCCTAGGGAATCACCCCTTGATTTGGAAGCAATCTCTGATAGTGACTATGGTGGTTCCATACTTGACAGAAAGCCACAACAGGTGGTTGTCAATTTCTTGTCAAAGACTTACTCATGGCCATGTAAGAGAATAGACTATTGTAGCCACTTCAACAACTGATGCTGAATATTAGCTGCTGAGTGCAAATTGTTGTGGACAAGTGTTGTGGGTTCAAAATCAATTGTTGGACTATGGTTTCAACTTCATGAATACCAAAATCCACATTGATAATGAAAGCACAATCTGCATTGTGAAGAACCCTGTCTATCATTCTAAGACCAAACACATTGAGATTCGTCACCACTTCATCAGAGATTGTTATGAGAAGAAGCCAAAAGGGTGAGAAAATTACCAGACTTAATGAGCTGACTTGTTGACCCAAACATTTTGATGGACCGCACGGTTTAATACTTGTGGGTTAGCATAGGAAAGAACACCCATAGCAACATTTAAGGGGAGGCTTAGTTGTATAGTTTGTTAATTATAGTAGCTAAGTAATCTTAATTCTGTTAGTTTATTATTTTTAATCCTGGTAGTTATATTCTATTAATACTGGTAGTTAAGTAGGGTTAATTCGGGTAGTTAATTTCTTTTAATCCTGGTAGTTATATTCCATTAATACTGGTAGTTAAAGTAGAATTATTCGGGTATGTCTAACATTTCATTTAATTCTGTTCTACAATTTTCTGCTAATCAGTTTTTCTTTGTTTTAGACTACGTTTGCAGGCATAGCATGAATGAAAGGGAGGCGTGCCAAGGTTTTAACAATTGACCATTTTTTTACACACTTAATTCTGGTTGAAATAGAGTTAATTCAGGTTGACTCTTAATTAAATTCTGTTTGACCAAAATTAAGTCTGTAGTGATAAATTGTTAATACTGGTAAAGTTTTATGATTAATGCTGTTCGGGAAATTTGACTTTCTCTCTTAAATTACTGTTTAAATTGTAACCGTTAGAGATTTTTACCGGCGCAATCGTAGGTCCCTGTGTACAGATTAGCTATATATAGGATAAGTTTGATTTCTCTTATCATACTTGTCTTATTAATTTCTATCTCCTTTCCTTTGCAAGTACAATTTCCTCTCTAATAAAAATTGTCAAGCGTTCTGCTACCGTATACAATCACAGTTTTCATTCACAACAAAACCTAAGTACTTAATACGATTGGTTCAAATGGCTCAATTTAAAATAATTGACAAACACAATCAAGTGGGGTTTTTTTGCGCAAGCCTAACGAGATGCAGGGGTTTGCTTGAGATTCGTGGATTTTCTTCAGGTTCCCACCTCAGGTATGATTTAAAACTGCTAATCCCAGCTATCTATGATTCCCTTCGTCGAGAGCTACGAATCTTAGATAGCCCCCAAAAGCGCTTCCGCGCAATCAGGGGCAGATCACCAGATACTAAAAGATAAATGGGAGCTTGAGATGCTGCTCTGTAAACGTGATACACTAGATTCTCGCACTCTTGTAGCATACTCTCCGACCTACTCGCAATGAACAATGGTACTTAACAAAACAACCAACTCGCCTTACCTCACTCGTAACCTTCAATCATCAGACCAATTCATTCGCGCAATTTGCGCACTCTAACATGAACTGAGACATAAGCTCCACACACCTACACGTTCCCTTACTCCTAACATACAATTTCCCGCTAATCTAGTCTCTTTTCTTGAAGGCTCTCTCAGCGCCAACGTCACTACTTAGGTCCTTCACTCTACCAGTGACATAACGAAACTCACTCTCTGAGTCTACGAACATCTTTATCTTCAGTGCGACAACACGCATTCTTACCAACAGTCTTCCAACTCGAGCAATCACTCTCTACTCCCCAACATCCTCTCTAACAACCTCACTGTAAATTCACATGTTGTACCAGCTACAGCAGACATCGGTTCTAAAGTGGTATTGAGCACAATCTCTTCGTGAGGGCACAGCAAAAGCATCGCCAAACACTCCTAGAGATCTCACTATGATCTCGCTCTGTCAACGTCATTTCAAACACAGCAATGCGCGATACAGTCTTTAGCCGATACTCTTCCACATGACGGATACTTCACTCCTAAACTCGCATGCACACATCTTTTCTCTTCTGACCAATCTGTTTCTTACCGAGCGAGTTGGCAAATTTCTCACTAGAGCGCACGCACAGCACACAGCGCAACAGAGTTCTTTTCGCTATGTCTATCTCCCCGTTTTTCTGCCCTCAATAGCATACTTCTAACAATGCAACTATCATCTCTACTGGAATCTCAACACACTGCGCGCCAAACACCTACTACCATAATAAGCCTCTACTGTGAGCTTGACCAAAAAGATATTAGAGTGAGGAGTATCACTCTACACACACCACTCAATATGTAGCTCATTTAATCTATCTACCAGATGGTGGGCACCATACTGCACCCTCTATTAGTTCTCGCTTACACTTATGCTTGCGTCTGCAGATCTCCTGTGCGACACACTAAGCCAATTCCCTTCTCCTCTGTTCATCTCCATCTATCCTGCCAGACCCCACAAGATCACCAGTTCCCAATCTCTGCCATGGTGCACACAAAAAACAAACTGCGATATAGCACACGTATAATCTTTCTCTAAGCACCGTACAGACATGTGACTGGAGTACATTATGACTAGGTACCCATACTCGAAACACACTGCTCTGTGTAATATGCACATACAACACACAACAGGCTCGATCAACGCATACCTGTGTATCACTAACACATTTATCAGTATTGATATCAGAAGCAGAACCTATCATACACTAGAAATACACTATACATGACATAATCATCAAGAAATAAGTAGCGCATAAGGATTGACTTCCTGTATAGTCGCATCTGGGAGATCTCACCATCACAATACAGCAATATACTACTAACTGTAGCGGAGGATTCCACTTGTAACAAGTAAGGGGATATTGTAGGTAGGTACACGAGTAGGCACGAGTTGGTTGATCTATCTCACATATAGACTCAGAGTTGGAGATCTCGGAGTGGTGAGTCACACGATGATGAGAGGACAGGTGCGAAGATTGATGATTTGATAGGTCACAGACAAATCAGACATGACGATATAGTTCTACTATTTGTGAGATCACGCGTTGACACACGCTAGGGACAACATTCTGGAGGTGAGTTGGTGAGACTAATGTAGATGAAACATGGGATACAAATCTTAGGTCAGTTTTTCTATCTGGTACAGAGACAGCACAGACAGACTGATTGGGGGGGTGGAGCGCTATCACTTGAGGTTCTACAGTGGATGAAGGCTACTCTGATGGTGGTAGATGAAGCAAACATGACATAGTTCTCACTCTGTGGGCGTGGTCAATCAGTGAGTTGTCTATATTTATGACGCATTGTGGGGACGAGGGATCAGAGAGACAGTATTCTAGGTACAGATCATAGTAGTACACTTAGTGCTTGTGTATATGGGGTGGTGACAATATTCTTTAGATGGTTCTGTGATTAGAGATGGGGGTGTTGATTACACTGTATGATACGAGGGTGATCAACAAGATTATATGAGGAGTGGTCTACAGGATGGTTGTAGTGTGGCTAGAATTTGTGGTGGATGTACTAAGTGATTTGTAGAATTGATCTGCGTTCTGACACACAACGAATTGAACTAGATGCAATGTATTGGTATGGTTTGCGAAAGTACATAACAACTATTATTTCAGTGACGTGTGGTGTCTGAGGATATGGTGGTGAGACACTCCGGAATTATTAGTTCCAGGACGGGTTCGAGTCTTATACAGCATCTAACCGTTTGCTAGACATAGTGATTGGGTTACAGACAGGAATTTTAGGAACATACAGCAACTTGTCAGGTGAGTAATACGCACAGCAAGTTTGAGTGATGACAGGTCGGAGAGAATGGGTATTGAAGGGTCTACAGTAGCGAACTAGTGCGATATATCTAGACTTGAATACTCACACTGACAACTCTCTATACTCACGTTAACTCTCTATATTACATACTTGGGATAGATTATCCTTTGAAGAGTCACTACATATCAAACACAGTGTACGCGAGACACTTCAGATTGAGATGGGTAAGTGAGGTGAGAACATTTGTTTGTAAAACACTCTGAACTTGTTTCTTGTCTAGTGGACTATTATGCAGTAATGAACAATGGTGGATTACACGTATAGTGTGTTCTCTTATGACTGACACACGAGTAAGGAGGTTGTTGGTATTTCTCTCACTAAGCATATTACGAGCACATTATAGAGTGTTCTGGGAGTTGGGTAAGGCATTATACATAGGTCTAGTGTCGTGGGTTATTAGATAGGTAAACGTACACTTTACAAGTACATTATCAGCGAGGATACAGTTTGTTTGGTCTGGGGAGTTAGGAGATACAGGTGGCACATTTTTCTCTGAGTGTTCACTTGGGTAGTTGAGAATTGGAGGTGTAGTACTTTGTAGTTTGTGCGAATCTGTGATGTGTGAGAGGACATATTAGTATGGTTAAGCAGAGTTCTCTGAGGTAGTGAATCTGCTTAGTTGAGTAATACAGATAGTGCTAGAGAAGAGTGAATGCTGTTGAGTCTGAGACAATATTCATAGATGTATAGGAGACTGAAATTACTTTCACTCATTCATTCGGGGATTATCATGGTTTAGAGATGATTCTCTTGTTCGAGATATAGCGTGAGTGAGTCACACGAGTAGTACTACATTGTATATTTGGTTGTGGATGCTGTTTTAGGTGAGGTAAGGTGGATTCATGTTCGTTTTTGTTTTGAGATTGGTATGGGGGTGGAATATTGTGTATATTTTGTTTAGGGTGGGTGGTGTTGATTTAGTTAGAGTGGTTGGGGGATTGGGATGAGGGGTTGGGTTAGGATTGGTTTGTCTGGGATTTGTGTTGGGGGTGTGGGGTTTGATTTGTTTGTTGGGGTGGGAGGGTTGTTTGTGAATTGATTTGGTTATTTAAATGGTAAATTTGTATATGATGTATTAATTTATGGTTGTTATTAGTTTTGTTTATGGGTATTGGTGTGATTTGATATGTTGTTTGGGTGGGGGATGTTGGATTGGTTTGGTTGGTATTAGGGGTTTTATGTGGTGGGAAGGGGAGAATTGATGTGTGGGTTAAATATATTGGAAGTAGGTTTTTTGGGGGTTTGCGATTAATTTGTATAATATTGTAGGGTTTGTTTGTTTTGTTGTTGATGGAGTTGTATAAAAATGAAGGCTGGGTAAGAGATCGATGCAAATGGATAGAAAAGGTAGATTAAAAATGTTGATGATAAATGAATTACTGAAGATTTAGATAAGGTTGGATGACAAGAAGCGACTAAACACAGTACTGAAACTCCTATTAATCCTTACCTGTAGCTATGAAAACACCTAGTGTTAGCTATACCTATAAGATATTAAACCAAGGAGAAAAAGGAGTATAACCCAATTGTTAGAGGGAAATGGAACAGACATAGTATACATTTAATTTTTTGATGCTAGTAAGTCTATATTTTCCTCTCACACACCCCAAACTGCCTGAAGTAGAAGGCAAGGGAAAGGCCATTGTAACTGAAGAACAAGTAGCTCATTCCCTGATCGATCTGTCAAAGAAGAAAAGAACTACGGATCAGTTTATCCTTGTTAGGCGTGATCAAACTCCTCATGATTCGATAACTGGACCTCTTCTCAACCTGAAGATGACGCATAAGAGAAAGTGATCCATGAATCTTCATCAACATCTGATTCAGAACGAACTGAAAGTGAAACAGAAGCCGCTGCTCCTAAAGGTAACAAAGATCAAGGTGAAGTAGATTCGTCTAGAGTAACATCAGGAGTAAGCATACCTGTTAGTACACAAGGCCAGGCTGGATCAGACCCTGAAAAAGCACATGAGGCTCTGGCTGGACCAGACCCTGAGCCCATGCAAGAAGACCAGACTGGATCAAACTCTGGAAAATTACATGTGTCTCTTGCTGGACCAAACCTAAGCCACATGGGATTGATGAATTCTTCGCTACAAAGGCCTACCCAAAGGTTCATGAAAACCTGAAACTCATAACAGAACGAACGTATCATCGAAGATAATCCAGAAAGTCATTCTGGTTCTATGTCTTCCATGAAAAATCTCGAAGACACTGATAACTTTGGGGATCAATTTCTTTATGACAAACCAACCGAAGATGATCAGGAGAAATCTAAAGTTGTAGATGAGTCTGATTCCACCATACCTGATCCAAGTCATCAAACCGTAACGACAAATCCTCCAGTGATCGCTCCCGAAGTCTTGAGTTTCTCATCTACTAAACCTTCCTTTTCACTGGTCCACACCTCCTTCAATGCAACCCAGAAAGCTACCAACAAATCACCACATCTTCCCAGAGATCACTTCATTCTTCGCCTTTTAGCTAGAATGGCAAGATTGGAGCAAGAGATGTCTGAAATAAAGAAGACGGGATCCTCCTGATGAGTTTTGGCTTTTCAATATTAAATCCCAAGTTCCTACGGTTATTGATAAATAACTAGGAACAAAACCTGATGATGCTCTCCTTGAGTCTCTTTATAACACACACTACAATATTTAATCAACAAATACTCTGAGCTGCCTGGCCCAGAGTCTGTCAAGAATCAAGAATCTGAAAAGAGTCCGAAAGAGATTATCAGAATCAAAAGGGAACAAGGTGAGGAGAAACAAGAGTCAACTTACTCAATCAGGTCAAAAGAGTGGGGTAAATTCTCATGAGAATTTAATCTAAAGCTGCCTCTTTTCAAACACAAGAAATAAGAACAAGACTGCAAAAAGAAACCCTGCCAATCTACTATCTATACAGATCTTATAAAAGCTTTCAATAACAGATAAGATGCCATGGATAAGGAAGTTGCATTCAAGGTTAAAGACCATAAGAGAAAGCATTATAGTGATGATGATAAAGACGATGATGATGATGATGAAGGCCCTTCAGCTGGATCAAACCAGGGTAGGTCAGCAAAGAGAAGAAGACCCGATTCTGCCGCTTCCGGTCAGCCCTAACCATACCCCGTAAGATGATGACCAAAGTTCACAAAGAAACCACGGAGTCTGATGCATCTGCTTCAAACAACATCCACAGCTCTTACCTCAACTGGATAGCAGAATCACTGACACAAGAGTTGCTGTTGTTTAACTCTTCGATGCACAGATCTGACCCCAAATCAGAACATTGTGAACAATCTTCAGATGACATTCCAATGCAGGATGAAGGGCATGTCTCAGATCTGGAGGACACTGATAACGCTCACATTCCTAGGTGTTGACCACTACATGGTTTAAAACCAACATCCTAAGGTGAGAGACCAGCCCAAAGGACCATGAACCAGAATGGACCATTCCCCCGAATGATTTCCCAAAACCAGAGAATAACTGGGCAAATACATACGCCACAACGTATCAAGTTCCTGCAGAGAACAAGCTTTAAAGGAAGACGTATGCTATTGGGTCATTCATCAAATGGTTCTGCAGACAAACAGGAAAGAAGAAGCTCTGCAAAGCTGATTTAGAAGGTCCAGCTTTCAACCTTGTTAAAGCCTTTCATAAGAACAACGTCTTTCTTCAATATCAAATGGATGAATGCCATAAGCTTGCTGACCGAAAAGGTTGATACGGTTAATCTTGAGGTCATCAAATTCTGCTGCGAAATCTATAGAAAACCACTAGCCCTTAGGAGGACCACAGTCAGGTAACATATTCAAACCATAAATCTTCCTTCAATAGGATCTGGATTATCTTCTGACAGGTGACAAAGAGCAAAAAATTGCCTTATCCATATCCAAGCTCAAAGCCGCTCGTTACCTAGACTTTGGCCTTGAAGAATTAGTTCCATCTTTGTGGGTTGAAAGTGAATGCGAATATGACATCAGTGCGGCCTATGGCATCACTCACTGGTGGTTTAGGAGAAAGGAATTCTACATCAACAAACACAGTGACCCTTGATCGTGAAGAGCATGTATAGATAGCAGATGCGAATTCCTCAGTATGATCATGTCAAGGTGTTCAAAAAATACGGATACAACTACCTAAGAGAGATAATTCTACGCCGAGCTGATTACCAAGAGTACAAGATCTCGGAAAAGGATTTCAAAAATCTTCATCCAAATGATTTTGAAGATCTGTTCCTACTCAATATTCAAGAAAAGCTCAACCATCTGCCCAAGACAGACAAGACTAGTCTTCACACGGCAGGTCAGACATTGGATAAAGAAAACCTGTAATCAGGAATCCCGTGTGGGAGACTTGCAAGCTCAGGATTGAACTTCTAAACAAGATCAACCATGAGACGTCTAAATGGGATGCACTGACTATTTACTTCAAAGAAGATTATACGATTGTCCCCCTAAGCCAAGAGCGTTGTTTACAAGACAAAATGATTCAAAGAAAGTTGATAAGGTTGAATAACCCACACAAGTTTAGTGATGGACCCTGACAAGAGTAAGTGGAAAAAACTGGACCCGACATGTTAAAGACATTTCATCTGTTTCGAGTACAATATAAGGGCAGGGATACTAGGAAGTGGTCAGAGGATGACAAAAGAAGAAGCAACAGACTTTATCCACTGCACTCAAGAAAAACACAGATCAGAGGATTTTCTTCAAAGTCTAGAAAACTTTGTTGGAAGAAGAATAAGAGATATTGACTACAGCTGATCAACAGAACACTTGACGACATCAGACGTTACAATAAAAAGGTCAATTTTTTTCTTATGTAATAAAAACCTGTACATTAGTAAGTAAGTTAATCTTTGATGATTAGTGTAGGGAGTTAATTTTAAACCTCAACGATTAGGGGGAGCAGTTATATGTTTTCTTACACACTTGCAATTAAAGGCCACACTTTTCTCCCAAATTTTTTAACATATTTAAATCAATTGATATCCAAAATGTCAAAGGGTTTAAAATTTTGATAAGGGGAGAAAATGTGATTAAAATATGTGTATAATAATAACCGTGATTATTAGAACTCATATTAACTATACTACGCCCAAACGTGCTAACAATTTTCGAATACCGAAGCACATTTTGAGGGGAGCGTTTTTGAAAAAAAAATCAAAAAACGATCGAGGTACTAAATGCTTTGATATTTATATCATAAATACCTTAATTGAATTTTCAATTGGTTTTAGGGAAAGAAGAACTGTACTAAAAGACCGACCATGCATTTTACTTTATTGGAGTTATAAGGTTGGTAAGGTTGGTACTATTCCCAATGATCCAGCCATAACCGGAGGGATCTACCCAGGGACAATCCACTAATTAGTGTAGAAGTCCTTAGGTATGACATATAAAAGGAGTAAAAGTGAGAATAAGGGAAAAGTGCCGACTGAGATGGAGCTAGTACAAGAATAAACCCAACAAGGTTTTCTAGTCATGATGTTCTCGGTAAAGCACTTAAGGGGTTGAAGAATTAAAAAGAAATTGTACGAGATAAAGAGTGTAAAGAAAGGAAGCCTCCCTACCTTAGGCCAGAAACCGAGTCAATACATATGCTGCCAAAATCACAAAGATGATTGCTGACATTGAAGATCGACATCATGGACCCAGTGATGCAAAGCATAACCCTCCCTAGCCATTTAGAATCTTTCAAAAGATTTCTGTTTCATTTCTCACAGAGACTAAACAAGTTATCTATTGACTTTCTCACTCTGAGTTAGTTGATATTGAACTGGTGGCAGTCAGCTCCAGCCTGCTAACAACTAAGAAACCAAAATCACTATTGAGTTTAAAGCCAAGAGAACTCAATTAAAACTCCGTTAGCGGACACATATACCAATTCCTTAGTCTTTCACACACTGTGGCCACAAGTCTACCTCAAAGTCCAACACATTATCCTTGTAATTATTCTAGAAACATCCGAGTGAAATTGAAGGTTTTTTCACAATGAAGATGGAAATCCTGCTAGACCAAACATCAAACAAGCACTTGGTAGGGACTTATGCCGAATTCTATAAGAATCAAACTTTATGTCTACTGGAAAAATACGTGTGCGATTCTGATGTGAATCAAACTTGTTTCCAGTATAAGAAATTGAACGGTTATTGAACATTTGAACAAACAATTAAAACTCTCAAGTGTTACAAAATTCTTTCATATAAACACTTAGACTGACTTTTTCCAATCAATTTTCCTCTTTTATTGCTAACTGTTTCATTACAGGATATCTTAAAGATGGAGATGGAGATGGAAATTCCCAGCACCTGAGATATCAAGTGAATAACCGAATGCTCAGACACGACCTACACTTGTTATGATGTTATGAAAGACCTCATAAAGGTGTCAAAGCTTCCGCAAACCTGATAAGCGATGTAATTCTTCCACAAGTGCTACAAGATGGCGATCCATTACAAATGATGTGAAGATTATGTTTGGGTGATGATCTCAAGAAAGCTCAAGATCACAATCAAAGACAAGTCTAAGATGAATCAAAAGATCACTATCCCAAATGTACAAGATATCAAACGTCTACGAGCTAAAGACTGAAGTGATTAAGTTTAGTATTTTTAGGGGTGACCTCTCTTAGGGGGAGATTGCTAGATATTAGAAAAAGACTCGGTCACCCCGTGTATTTTACTGTTTATTATAGCTCGTAGTTTAATAGTTAATAGTATGATTTTCGGTATTAAGTCGGGTACTAATACCCGGTATATTGTAAGTACTATATAAGCCTCTTCCAACTTTGGAAGAGGCAAGCTAGTCATTTATTCTTTTCTTATAAAAACACATTTTCTCTCACTAGAAAAACTCTCACATGTGTTTCTCTCTCTAGACACTAGCCAAGTCCAAGAAACTACGCCCATGTTATGATATATGATATACCCACACATTCGCAATCACTTTACCTCTCTTGCAATATACAATATCTAATCCTATCCCCGGACGCATCACAATATACCACAAAGTCATCTGGTCCATCGGGGAGAGCTAGAACAGCGCATTTACACAACCTTATCCTTTCAAGGTCTGCAAATGTCAATTCCTGTTTCCTAATACCCTTCAATCAAAAGTCTTACACTTTTTGAGTCAAGATATAAGAGACTTAGCTATCTAAAAAAGTTACTCAAATGAACCTCGGTAAAATACCCAGCCAACCTAAGAACGAACGGAAACCTCCGTCGGATTCTAGGGGGCTTTCCAATTTCTTAACAGCTTTAATCTTACTAAGAGTCTACATGAATTCCATTACCATTTATCACATGCCTAAGAAATTGCACTTCTCTTAGCCATAATTCACACTTAAAAAACTTAGCATACATGTTCTCCTTTTGGCAGTTCCAAGACTAACCTTAAGTGTTCTACATGCTCCTCTTGAGTCTTAGAGTAGATTAAGATATCGTCTATAAACATTATCACAAACTTATCAAGATAAGGCCTACAAACTCTATTCATCAATCCATAAATATTGCTGGTGCATTAGTCAGACCAAAGGGCATTTACAATAACGAAAATGTCCATAACAAGTATTCTAAACGCAGTCTTTTGAATGGTTAACCCTTAAGCACTTCAGCTGACGGTATCCAAACCAAAGATCTAATCTTTGAGAAAAATTATGAACCTTGCATTTGGTAAAAAATAGATCATCAATTCTAGGAAGTAGATAACGATTCTTAACAGTCACACTGGTTAATCTCTATAATCACAGCCACATCCTAAAATGAACCATTTTTTCTACAACGAAAACAATACCAGCGCTTCCGCCCCAAGGGATGAGTTTTGCTCTAAATGAAACCTTTGTCATGGAGATCCCTAGTTGTCCTGAAAACTCCTCCAATTCAGAAGGTGTACAAAACGATAAGAACTTTGCTACCAACCCAAGGCGTTGCTCCAGGGATTAACTCAATCCGAAACTAAATTTCTCGAATAGGCGGTGATCTAGTTAGATCATCTAGAAATACCTCAGGAAAATCTCTAACCACGACAATCTCTTCTTGTTTCTTAACACCCATTAAAAATCTCGCTTTCTCTTCCGGTCTCTCTCCTAATACTCTAAGCACCTTGCCATCCGATAGTGGTATCTTTATCTTCACTACCTTCTCATGACAAAATATTTCAGCCTTATAATTAGACAACCAGTCCATACCTATAATCACATCAAAACTCCTATGCCCAAAAGGTATCAAGTCGATGTCAAAGACATGACCCTCGATTTCTAGTTTGCAACCCTTAATAACCTTATCAATCTCTACTAGCTGCCCGCTAGCTATCTCAATCTCATATTTGAAACCTAAATCGCTGGGCTCTAAGCCTAACAGAGGTATGAAAGTAGTGGAAACAAAACTATAATCGGCAGAACAAAGGAAGGGATAGCCGAGAGCAAATACGAAGGCAAAGTGATTGAGTTCAAATTAAACGAACCCATACACAATGTATGGATCTTGCGAGCTTTCCCGCTACTCCCAACATGAATTTCCCTCCCTAGTCCCTGGTTCCCTTGGTAACCATGACCCTGACCCTCGTTATTAGCAGCAACTTGATTTGGGCGATTTTCTCCCGGTCCTTGTGCTCTATTCCACCTAGGGCAAGCTGACCTGACATGGAGTCGTTACACTGCACTCATAACATAGCCCTGAACAGTACGGTTTCTGAAGCATTGACATGATCAATTCCCTCGGCATACTTCTACAACCCCTTTGCCAAATGACCCCGGGAAGTTACAGTTGAAGCATATGTGACACGAGCCCCTGGGATCAACGTAGAGTTGTAGGCTGGTACAACTTGGGCCTAAGTACAAAAAGTATTCTCTCTCCTACAGGTTTTTACAGAGTAACAAAAGCATTCCCAGTCCTCGCCCTCTTATTATTATCCCTACCATTCTTATCCTTGCTAGGTTCCCCTACATTTCCTCTTTTCTTAACCTTCTTAATTGATCCATTCCTAACAGCTCATCGGTCAGTGCACCAGAAATTTGCACAGCCTTCTGTATAGTCTTTGGCTCCATTGCTGCTACCATCCTACGGATTTATGGAGCAAGGGCATACACATACTTTTTAATCATCCTACTCTTAGGAGTTACCAAATATGGAACAAACCTAGCCAACTCATGAAACCTATTAGTATACGCAGCATGGCCAGCCCTGACCATGGCGTGATTCCACAACTTAGATTCTAACTTTTGCATCTCATGACTAGGATAAAACTCTTGTATCATCATAAACTTAAAGTCATTCCATGACATACTAACAACAACTTCCCGGCTTAGCGTGCGGATCTGAGAGTTTCACCACGTTAAAGCCTTACCCACAAATAAACCGGCAGTGTATTTCACTTTTTGGTCGATACTACAACCACTCATATCATGCACATACTCCATTTCTCAATTTAACTAGTGAGAACTACAGCACCTCCCTTACCATCATATTCCTTAGGGTTACAGCTTAAGAACCTGGCTTATATGAACAACCTACCCGGTTGCATTTACTATCACATTCCCAACGTTCTCATTAACCACATTACCATTTTGATTTCCAATCATTTCCTCGGTTACTAACCTGAGCCAACATGGCGGGTAAGAGGTTCTGTAATTGTTGGGCAATGATCGTTGAGAAGTCGGGTGCTCCCCCATTGGCTCCCTCTACATTCCCATTGACTCCCTCTATACCCCCATTAGCTCCCATACCTTGGTCATTTCCTTAACCATTCAATTCATCAACACGTTCATCATTACCTTCCCTAGGTCTTCTACCCCATCCACCTCTACCAACCCGTTTACCCGTTCCCCCTCCTAGTGATTCGGCCGTAGGCCGGCCATCACTTCGGGTCCTCATTCTTGGCGGCATTATCTATACGAGGGAGAACATGGGCAAGGTTAGGTAAGTGGGAAAGATAATACCAAAATACATACCATATATATATATTATAATATATAATATAGAATATATATATAATATATATAGTATATATAATAATAATATATATAATATATAATATAATATATAGAGTATATATGCTATGTATAAGTATTAGTCTTCCCCATACCTAACTTGCCCATGTCTCCCCTATAGATAATCCGCCAAGAATGAGGACCCGAAGTGATGCCGGCCTACGCCGAATCACTAGGAGGGGGGAACGGGTTAAACGGGTTTGTAAGGTGGAAGGGTAGACGACCTAGGGAAGGTAATGATGAACGTTATTTAATGAATTGAATGGTCAAGGAAATGAACCAAGGTATAGGAGCTAATGGGGGTATAGAGGGAGTCAATAGGAATGTAGAGGGAGCCAAGTGGGAGCACCCGATTTCTCAACGATCATTGCCCAACAATTACAGAACCATTTTACCGCCATGTGCTCAGGTTAGTAACCGAGAAATGTTGGAAAAAAACTCCAAAAAAAAATGGTAATGTGGTTAATGAGAACGTTTGGAATGTGATAGTAAATCAACCGGGTAGGTTTGTTCATATAAGCGTTCTTAGCTTGTATCCCTAAGGAATATGATGGGTAGGGAGTGCTGTAGATCTCACTAGTTAAAGTTGAGAAATGGATAATTGCATGATTATGAGTGAGATGTAGTATCGCCAAAAAGTGAAATAACACTGCCGGTTATATTTGTGGGTAAAGGCTTTAAACGTGGTGAAACTCTCAGATCCTCACCTAAGCCGGGAGTATGTTGTTATAATGTCATGGAATGACTTTAAGTTTATGATGATACAAGAGTTTTATCCTAGTCATGAGATGCAAAAGTTAGAATCTGAGTTGTGAAATCACGCCATGGTCGAGGCTGGCCATGCTGCGTATACTGATAGGTTTCATGAGTTGGCTAGGTTAGTTCCACATTTGGTAACTCTAAGAGTAGATGATTAAAAATATGTGTATGCCCTTGCTCCCATAAAGCACGTAGGATGGAGCCTGAATGGAGACAAAGACTATACAGACGGCTGTGCAATTTACTGGTCCACTGACCGAGAGCGTTAGGAATGGATCAATTAAGAAGGTTGAGAAAAGAGGAAATGTAGGGGAACCTAGCAAGGATAAGAATGGTAGGGATGATAATAAGAGGACTAGGACTGGGAATGCTTTTGCTACTACTGTAAACCCTGTAGGAAGAGAGAATATGGGTACTTGGCCCAAGTGTACCACCTACAACTCCTACCATGCACCCGGAGGGCCGTGTCACATATGCTTCAACTGTAACTGCCCGGGTCATTTGGCAAGGATTGTAGAAGTGTGCCGAGGAATGTGAATCCTGTCAATGCTAGAAACCCAACTGTTAGGGCATGTTATGAGTGCGGTAGTACCGACCATGTCAGGTCAGCTTGCCCTAGGTGGAATAGAGCACAAGGACCAGGAGAAAATTGCCCAAATCAAGTTGCTTCTAATAACGAGGTTAGGGTCAAGTTACCAAGGGACCAGCTAGGGAGTGTGAATTCATGTTGGGAGTAGAGGACGCTCGCCAAGATCACAAACATTGATGGTACGTTTACTTTGAACAATCACTTTGCCACTACCTTATTTGACTCTGGTGCCGATTATAGTTTTGTTTCCACTACTTTCATACCTCTGTTAGGCTTAGAGCCCAGCGATTTAGGTTTCAAGTATGAGATTGAGATAGCTAGCGGGCAGCTAGTAGAGATTGATAAGATTATTAAGGGTTCAAACTAGAAACGAGGTCAATATTTCTTTTTTGTATTTAATTTTTATTTAGTTTATGTAACTTTGTTCTTTTCTTTGAACATCGACTTGATACCTTTTGGGCATCGAGTTTTGATGTGTTATAGGTACGGACTGGTTGTTCTAATTATAAAGGCTGAAATAGTTTGTCATGAAAAGGTATGAAGATACCACTAACGGATGGCAAGGTGCTTAAGTTATTAGGAGAGAGACCGGAAGAGAAAGCGAGATTTTTAATGGGTGTTAAGAAACAGAAGAGATATGTCATGTAATAGAGTGTTGTGGTTAGAGATTTTCTTGAGGTATTTCCGGACGATTTATCAAGATTGCCACCTCTTCGAGAAATTGAGTTGCAGATCGAGTTAATCCCTGGAGATGTACCAATTGTAAAGTCTCCCTATCGTTTGGCACCTTCTGAATTGGAGGAGTTGTAGGGACAACTCCAGGACAAAGGTTTCATTCGACCAAGCTCATCGCCTTAGGGAGCACCGGTGTTGTTTGTAAAAAAGAAGGATGGTTCTTTTAGGATGTGTATCGACTATAGAGAATTGAACAAGTTGATTGTTAAGAATCGTTATCCACTTCCTAGGATTGATGATCTATTTGACCAACTGCAAGGGTCGCAGTTTTTCTCAAAGATAGATCTTAAGTCTGGATACTATCAGCTGAGAGTGCATGAGGATGACATTCCAAAGACTGCGTTTAGAACTCGTTATGGACATTTTGAGTTTACAGTAATGCCCTTTGGTCTGACTAACGCACCATCGGTATTCATGGATTTGATGAACAGAGTTTGTAGGCCTTATCTTGATAAGTTTGTGATAGTGTTTATAGACGATATCTTAATCTACTCTAAGACTTGAGAGGAGCATGTAGAACACTTAAGGTTAGTCTTGAAACTACTTAAGAAGGAGAAACTATATGCTAAGTTTTCTAAGTGTGAATTATGGCTAAGAGATGTGCAGTTTTTTAGGCATGTGATAAATGGTAATGGGATTCATGTAGACCCTAGTAAGATCGAAGCTGTTAAGAATTAGAAAGCCCTTAGAAGACCGTCTGAGGTTCGTTCGTTCTTAAAATTGGCTGGATATTACCGTAGGTTCATTGAGAACTTTTCGAAGATAGCTAAGTCTCTTACTATCTTGACTCAGAAGTGTAAGACTTTCGATTGGGGTGAGGAGCAGGAGAATGCATTTCAAACTTTGAAGGATAAGTTGTATAATGCACTTATTCTAGCTCTCCCCGATAGACCAGAAGATTTCGTGGTATATTGTGATGCATCAGGCCTAGGTTTAGGATGTGTGTTGATGAAAAGAGGTAAGGTGATATCCTATGCGTCTAGGCAATTGAAAATTCATGAAAAGAATTATACAACCCGTGATTTGGAATTAGGAGTAGTTATGTTTGCCCTTAAGATTTAGAGACATTATCTGTATAGGACAAAGAGTGTCATTTATACGGATCATAAGAGTCTTCAGCATATCTATAGTGAGAAAGAGTTGAATATGCGATAACGTCGCTGAATAGAGTTGTTTAGTGATTATGATCGTGAGATTCGCTACCATCCTGGTAAGGCGAATGTGGTGGCTGATGCACTAAGTAGGAAGGAAAGAGTAAAACCCAAGAGAGTTAGAGCTATGAATATGATCCTTCGGTCGAGTATCAAGGATAGGATACTGACGGCTCAAAAGGAGGCTGTAGATGAGTCTGTAGGATTGCAGAAAGGTTTGAATGAGATGATAAAACAGGGAAGTGATGGGACTTTCTACTACCTGGATCGAATATAGGTACCTTTTAAGGGTGATGTGAGAACCTTGATAATGGATGAAGCCCATAAGTTGAAGTACTCTGTACACCCAGGAGTTGATAAGATGTATTATGACCTTAGAGATAGGTATTGATGGTCGGGTATGAATAAGGACATAGCTGAGTATGTTAGTAAGTGTTTGACTTGTTTAAAGGTTAAGGTTGAGCATCAAAGGCCATTCGACTTGCTCCAGCAACATGAGATTCCCGTATGGAAATGGAAAGGAATAGCTATGGATTTTGTGACTAAGTTGCCTAGGACTATTAGTGGGCATGACACAATTTGGGTCATTGTGGACCGATTGACTAATTCTGCTCATTTTCTACCTATGCGTGAGGATTATAAGATGGATAGATTGGCTAGATTATATTTGAATGAGATAGTTGCTAGACATGGTGTGTCGATCTTGATCATATCGGATCATGATAGTCGTTTCACGTCAAGGTTTTGGCAGTCAATGCAAGAGGCATTAGGAACTCGTTTAGACATAAGTACGACCTATCACCCTTCGACCGATGGTCAAAGTGAGCGTACTATTCAGACTTTAAAAGACATGCTTAGAGCGTGCGTCTTGGACTTCAAAGGAAGTTAGGATGTTCATCTTCTGTTGGTTGAGTTTTCGTATAACAATAGTTATCATTCTAGTGTGAGATGTGCTCCGTTTGAGGCATTGTACGGTAGAAAGTGTCGTTCGCCAATTATGTGGGCTGAGGTTGAAGAAGGTCAGTTGATAGGACCTGAGTTAGTACACGAGACTACTAAGAAGATCTCAAAGATTAAGGATAGACTTAAGGCTACGCGTGATCGTCAGAAAAGTTATGCTGATAAGAGGAGGAAGCCTTTAGAGTTTAGTGTAGGTGACTATGTTTTGCTCAAAGTATCGCCTTGGAAAGGTGTGGTACACTTTGGGAAGAAAGGGAAACTAGCACCTAGATTTGTTGGACCTTTTGAGATTATTGAGAAAGTAGGCCTCCTAGCCTACAGGTTCGTCAAACCTTAAGAAGTGTTTGGCTGATCCAACACTGCAAGTGCCCTTGGATGAGATCCAAGTTGATGCCAAGTTAAATTTTATGGAAGAGCCTGTGGAGATCTTAGAGAAAGAGTTTAAGAAGTTGAAGCAGAGTAGAATTTTCATCGTCAAGGTTCGGTGGAATTCGAAACGTGGACATAAATTCACGTGGGAACGTAAAGATCAGATGAAACTGAAGTATTCGCATTTGTTTAGTGATGTTAGTAGCTAAATTTCGGGGTCAAAATTCTTTTAAGGGGGTAGAATGTAACCTTTGCCCCTTTTTGTGTTCTGAATATTTCATTTTAGTCCTTTGACTATTTGACGTTTATCAGTATATTCAGATTTTGTGCCTTGTTGACAGTGGTGATTTTGTTGAGAATTTTGGTAATTTACGGTTTATTGTAAATAATAGTCCTTTTTAGATATTATTATTGTGTTATTTGCATTCCGGATGGTTGACCCGTGAATTTTGAGAAATGCTGAAAAACAAGTCCTGACACGTCCGTTATTGTCCAAATGAGTTTTGAAGGGTTTAAAGCGTAATATGTCGTGTAAATACTCTAGGTTAAAAGAAAAGTATTTTTAAAGTGAATAAAAATGCTAATTAACTTTGAGGAATAATTTACGGTTAAGTTTTACGAGCTTTTAAGTAATCCCGACACAAAAACGACACCCCGAACCTCCTTGGATACCATGGCCGGTTCAAGTCTCATAGGAGACAAGGATGCCATATTTTTAGCTAAAATGTTCCCACTTGTACACATATATTCCATTTTACAACCAACATCCCATTCATTCTCCCATTTTAGTTTTCAAAAAAAACACACACTCATAAGTGTGTGTGTGTGTGTTCATCCGCTACCAACCACCACAAACCATCATAGATTTTCCAACTTTGATCAAGAACGTGATATTCCGAGTTGATACGAGTATTTGGGTATTCATTTAAACAACGTTTGAGTTGTTCGGTTCGTGTCGAAATCTACATTTTTGAAGATTTTTTTGTAAGTTTCCAAATTTAAATTTTGTTTGTCCTTTTGGGTTTATATTGATGCATAGATGTTAGTTGTACAAATTGATCGTCGTAAAAATCGATTTTGGAAGCGAAACGAATAAAAAAAGGTGTTTGGCTTGCGTCGAATAAGAAAAGAAATAAGAGGGTTTGTTAGTTTTTGATATTGTGGTCGTGATAGTTGAGAAACATATATTGCTAGATAGCTTATTTTGTATAATAGCTTGTATAGCTTAGTTTGTGGGATTTTCGCGACTTATTTTGAGCTTATGTGCTCACGTCCTACTTTAAAATCACAAAGGAAGTGATTTTTATTATTTTCGTGGTATGGCATATGTTCGTGGGCTATTTATATAGCTTATGGTGTTAACCAAATACTATATGTAGCGTACTAGCTTATTTTTAAGCTTGCGGACTTGATTTTTTTGAGCTCTTGGGCTCACGGCCCAATAAGCACAAATAATCCGTGGCTTATTTGTTGGCTTAATGTGGTCCTGGTTATTTTTTACTTATTAGTATGAGCTTATGTATATAAATGGACCTTAGTTTTGAGCTTAGATCGTATTTTGGACGTATAAATACATTATTGGACCCTTGTTGGGCATTAAAGCCCAATAAGCAATATTTAGTCGTTTTAAGAGTTTTTGACGAACTTTTAAAAGTGAAATGTATTTACGAAGTGATATTGAACGTTATTTTGGGAAAAACGTTTTAGTAAACGTTAAGATTGAGATTTTGGAATTTTGTCGAAAAGTGTCGAAATAGTGAAAAGTGTTGAAATTAAGGTTTGAAACCTTGAAAAACGTTATATAAACGTACGGGTCATGTCGAAATTTCGTAAAAAGTTTGTACTTAGAAAATTTTACTTAAGAACACGATTTTTGGTTTTAAATAATAAAATTTTATTTTATTATTTTAATAAATTCACTAAAAGACGAAAAATATATTTTTTCTCGAAACCTCTCTACTATGATTATTATGAGTAAACATTTTATTTTTAACCATATTATGATTATTTTATTGGGAACTAAAGGTATCGAATAGACTATTCGAGATATATTTATAATTATTTATTATAAATATTTACTTTATTACTTATATTACTTATCTATTTACTTTAAATAGTATAAGTATGTATCGTTGAGATATCGGATTGATAAGATATTTTGGGATGAGACGTCAACCATCACACCACTAAATTGTTAAGGGTAATTGTACAACGCATCTAGCCTTTATGCATCAAACGTGAAGACTGTTTTGGAAATAAATGATTTAATGGGACATTAATTGGACCAGGTCGTGTGCGAACATCGTTGCATTTGTTTGTGTGATTGAGATTTGGTTTCTTAAGACTTGTTTGAGGTGAGTTCTCGTAGCCCCATTTTTCTACTATTTTCTGTTGGGGGAAAATGATACTCAAATGTGTTTTGAACTGTTTTGAAATTTGACTGTGCGAAACGTGGTTTTGTTTTTGGGACAACTATGTTCTTATGATTGCTATGTGAATATATGTGATGTGATTTTACTTGCGTGTACTGTGTTTGCACGGCAAGGGTTTTGGTTTTACTTGCATGTACTGTGTGTCATGGCAAGGGTTTTTGTTTTGGGTCCTGCACTAATATAGTGCTCCAGCTGGTAGGCCCTTTAGGTGCGTAAGTGACATATTTGCAACTGGACTAGCTGTGATGCTAGGATGGTTCGACTAACGGGTAAGCTAGGTCGAGTTTTACATGATTAGCGAGGATGCTAAGTCATGGGTGTTTCTCATATATTCACTATCATATTGCATTTTTGTTTACTGTTTTGAGATATTGGCACGGCTTTTGGGTTTAAGGTCAAACCTACGAGCTCACCAACATTTTTGTTGATGTTTTCGAGTATTATTTTCAGGTGAAGTGAAAGATGAATAGTTGGTGATATGTGATAGCAGGCTTAGGAGTATCCCGTGTGGATTTTTCGTATGAAGCCTTTCTTGTTTATTTGTTTGGTTATTAGTATTTTGAAGTTTCGGTTTATGTTTGGATTTGGACCCTTGTATGGGCATTTGAGATTTGTAAGAGATTTTGGATTTAGTTATGATTTGGGACATCACTCGAGGTTGTTTGAGGTGGATGGTCTTCGTAACACTTGAAGTTTATGCATTGTAGTTTTCTCTATATTGTATCTTGTGTTATGATTGATCATTATGTTGCATTCCTGAGTTTCCGTCATTGTCAGGGTGTGACAAGTTACTTCTGGGATGTCGAGGCTACCAAGGTCAAATTTTAGTTAAGGTTTAAGTACGGCTAGGGATTGTTTATCCTAAAATAAAGCGTATCGCCTGAACTGCTTTCGCGCTTGAAAGAACATGTCGTCCAAATAAAGAACGCCTTATAAATTACATTTGTTTTTGGCGACTTTTTCCTGTGTAATATAAGGTTACTCCCACATTTGTATGATCACACTATGATATACTTTCATGGGAGTAAAAGGCTTAAAAAATGAGGATCGATTGACTTACGCTGACATGTGTAACTTTTTCTGCTTCGATTAGTGTTTTCACTTTATATAGCTTTCTAATTAATGATGCTAAATGATCCAACTTATCTTTTTTCCTTCAAGTTATGTTAATGTCAACAAAAGTAAATAATAATCGACACATATACTTACACGTTGCATATTGTTGATCTTTAGCATCTGTTTTCCAATTTTTCAATTCCTGGCTACCATTACTCAACCCTCTCACGTGGGTACTCTTACTTGTTCCACCATTTGCTTTAGGACCATTCCCATTTCCTCTCACAAATCCACGCATTCGACTCCCATAGCCACTGTTTCCTATGATCTTTAATTTTTGTGTGTCGTTTTTTATCCTCCTCAAGATCCTTCACTTTCTAGAGTTTGTTTCATCTCGCATATGCTGCAAAAACGATTGAACCACGAAATCACTTTAAAAAAGCATATCCAAACACCCTCTAAGCAATTAATTTTACTATTCTTTTCTTTAATTTATTGTCTTTTAGATACCGCTAACAACTTTAACTTGCGGCACATGTATGAGATACATTAAATCGACGCAAATCTAGAAGTGACAAAACCCAGTGCAGGGTCAAGGTGCATACCATATGTAACGCATCTTTGGCTGCTCTAAACCGCCTAAATCACTGCTGGTTTATTTTTGCTCTTGGCGCCCCACTGTCTAGACCACATTTTATATACTAATAATAGCAATATATCAAATTCAAAAAGTTCTAACAAAAATTTTCAAGCATACTACCCACCAATAGCCATATAGCATCTTTGTGGCGAGACCAATATTGTCCTTCTCCTGTTCATTATACACTTCCATAACTCATAACTCCACCTATTGCACAAACATATGAGCAAACGCGTTAAAAATATTATCTTTTGTAATATACTACAACTTACCACCTAATATCTTTTATAATATACTACATGATGTAACAATCATACCAATAACAAATAAGCAGAGACAAATTCGATATCAGAGATGTATAAAAAAAACAAAAAAATTGCTCACCAACTACTTAAGAACAACCTAACTGTCCTTGAACTCAACTTTACTAACCTGAAAATATGACACAATCGTCGAAAAAGTGAATTAGAATTGAGAGTGAAAAACAAAACCTTTATATCAATTTGGTCAGATTCATTATAAATATCCTAAAAATCCGAAAAGCAGAAAGTTTTTATACAACATCATATTACCAAATCATTACCTTTTTACTGCACCAGTGAATGTTATGATTTCCTTTTTCTTATCCATGACCCTCAAAGTCTCATAAAACATGTTATGACCATCTTTCAGTACACCACCAAATTCCGCAATCACCAATATTTCAGATACTTACAACAAAAAAATATAAATAATTAAAAGCCATTAACCAAATCCTAACTCCTGATATTTACACAACGAAAAAAGCCTCTTGTTGTTCTTAAGAGTTTTATACGTAGTATTTGCTTAGGATTCAATAAAAAGAAAAAACCTGACGATTCGCGTCGCTTGGGTCACCGGAAGTTGTTAAAACCAAACCCATATCTCACTAAAAACTACAAAAAAATCCAACATGAGTTAAGAAAACGGGACCTTGTGGTCGGAGAAGGTCGCCGGATAAGTCGCAGCCGCGTTGCTAACCGTTTTTTAGAGAGAGAAGGATGACCGCATTTTAAGAGAGGTTGGATATTTTTTTTTGTTAGATCTGAGTATGTGTGTGATGTGTATGTTTAAGAAGAGGGGCAGGTGTACACTTTAAGAAGAGGGACAGGTGTACACTGTATTTAGAAAGCAGGGAGAGCAATTTTTTAATAGTTGAGGTACTGTTCACTTGATTTTTTTAATATTAAATAAAAGATAAAAAAATTACTGTAGAAGATGTAAAAGCAAACACTACCATAAATGTTATGTAGTTTAATAAGGTTGACTACATGAACAGAATTTTTTTACGCACAAAAACTTGTATAAAAATTCACAATAGAGAACTGGTTGACTAGGATTAATAGTTTATTCTCTACGTCGTCATCTAACTCCATACTCATCCAACTATTAATGGATTAATTGTATTAAGAATATAAAGTTATAGCATTATTAAAATAAATTAATGAAGTGCAGTACACTTAATTAGTAGTTAACCATTTATTTATTCATAAAGCCATACAGCACATGAAAAGATGTCAAAATGCTAACACTTGAGCCACTACTTATTACTTTAAAGAGTTCGGTCATTATGAGATTCTCTCATTGTTTATGTTTAATTACATCTAAATGTTTTACAAACCGGTTTTTAATTGACTCGGTCAAGATATCGGGTCACACTTCAACCGGTTTAACCAACCGGGTCAACCCAAGTTTTAAATCACTGATCTAACTAGTACGAGTATTAAGGTGTTTAGCTTTAACCAATTCCTATTACATCTCTTATTATTATCTTTTTCTATTAAGACACAATTCTTTGCTAAAATTGACTTTTTTTCTATTTAACAATGCAGAACAAACATCAAGTATTAAATAAAACTTTTGGTGGTTGTACATCTGTTTTTTTCTTTTAATTGATGACAAAGGAGGGTGTAGATGTTGGTAGAGATTGCAAGTCCCATTGATGATACACTACTGCAGGCACGTACTCACTTTCGGAGTCTGGTGTGACACGAGACACATCGAGTTTGAGTCACCAAGTGCAATTTGCGTTCAAAAATTGTTGTTTTTAATATGTGCAACTTCGATAATATTTTTTCCTACCTTATATCTTTACAATGCAACTTGAGTTTAGCCCTAAATGTCTTTACGGTGCAAATTTAAGTACTTATAATGAACAAAATTTGTTCAAGACTTTTTTGAATTCTTTTTTTTGCAACACTCACGTAAAAATCTTAAGTGCCCCTGCACTGTTGTGAACTTTGAAGTTTAAACCCATCAGATGAGTTTAGGTCATCCTTCCGACGCTGGTTTAAAAAATACATGATCGTATTCCAAAACTTGATACACATAATAAAAAATTTGGGATTCATATAAGCTTTCCAAATAGATATTCAAAGTCCGGTTGACTTATCCGAGACTTTGTAGCCTATTTGAAAACCTCATATTGCTCCTAAAGAGAAAGATCTAAATGCAATGTGGTATATAACCTGATATCATTTCTTCTCTTTAATCTACGTGGGACTCTAAACCTGCATATATATTATTTTAGAAAATTTTGAATTATTTATTTAAGGGGAAATGATGCCGGCTGTTTTTTTTTTTTTTTGGATCAGCTGATCCACTATTCAAGCTGATTCAACAAACACTGTTCATCAGCTAGTCCAAAAATACAAAGAAAAGCAGGCAAGTTGCCTGCTTGTTGCAGGCTTGCAGCAGGCATCATTTTCCCTTTATTTAAAACCATTGTTTCTATCTTGAATACCGAAAGAACTTTGTTGTGAGTACAATTTATGGCCACAACTTAAATAAAACACATAAAATCTGGATATAAGAATGTAAACGGATATTAAGTCATTGGTTTTCATAATGATAAGTTCTGTATAATGTATATAAGTTTACGACAACAAACTCAAATTCTTCTAAGCTGAGTGAGTTTGTTTGTGTTTTAATAAGTTCATCGTCATATTTAACAAGTTATATAAATGTTCTACCATATATCGTCTATTCATTTACCTTTCTTCTGATTTCATGTAGACAGTCCACACGTTAGTTTATTGTTAGTTATGTTTGGATGAGTTTAATCATTGACATCGAGAAAGCATCCATCCGTTTCCTTAAGATTAAGGTCAGATGACTTAACAAATACTTAAAGATTCTTTGTGAAAACTTCGTATATGCTTATAGCAAGTTGATAAGAACAATCGTAATGCAACAACTAATGATAATGACTTATTGTCTTCCGCTAAAGTAAAAATATCCGAAATTGATATTTTGCAATCCAGGCCTTGTCGAAAACTTGTTACACAACAAAACTAAAGATTCATACTCAATAGCATTTCTTCTCTTTGGCCTATGTGGGATTCATTCTATACGTGCATTTCTCTTAATAGTTCTGAATTGTTCATTTAAAAGCATTTGTTTTATCTTAGAATACTGTAAGAACTTTGTTGCGAGTACAAATAATCATGGCCACAACTTAAGGCACTTTTAGACAACTGTGTTTCTTAATAAAGAAATGATAGTATAAGCTTATGACAACAAACTGAAGGTCTTGTAAGCTGAGTGAGTTTGTTTGTGATTTAATGAGTTCATGGTCATATTTAGTAAGTTCTATGTGTTTATTTGTTTAAGATCTATTTAAACATCGGGTTCATTTTATAGTTTCCAGTAGCTTTAGGTAATAACAACAAAGAAGCCTCATTATATTTGTAAACTAAAAAGAATTGCATATAAATTTGAATTATAGTAGCTCATGCATGTTTAATATCATACGTATTTACATGCAACTAATAAAATTGTGGCCTCTTATAAGTGGAGGCTTTGTGCGACGGCATCACTCGCACACCCTTCCGAGACCGATATGTTAAATATATAATATGTTGCTTGATAAATCTTTAGTAGTTTATTCTAAATGGCATTTTGGCTTTCAAATAACATGTCAAAGATTCAAACCTCGTTAGGTGTGTACATTTGAGGATGAATAGGGAATAGTCAGAAACGGTCATGGGATTAACCCAATGAAAATGCGTACATCTGAGTCAAAAGACTCGTCTTCCCTGAGTAACCACGTCAATTTACCCGTTTTTTCCTACTTAGCAAATTAATCATTGCCGAAACTACCAACTTATCTTAGTTGTTGGTTGAACCATATATGGTCTATTCATTTACCTTTATTCCGATTTCATGTAGATAGTCCACACATTAGTTTGTTGTTTTGTTTATTCAGATTGAGAAAGGATCGAGGATCGTATTCATTTTCAAAAGATCGGGATCGTACAATATGACTGCAATGAACTAGTTTGTTTCACATGTGTTGTGATTTACGCCAGTGACAACTTTTTGAAATGTTCAAAGGGATTTTTTTTCACTATATATTTATTTCTTTTTTTAATTTATGTGTGCAAAAGGTTAAGAACCGGTAACTTGAACCAACTCATGATTAGCAATCTTTTTATAATGCGGAGTGCATACAGTCAGTGGTTGTTGCTATGGGCTGCTAAAGATTGAACCATTAACCTTATGCTTGTTAAGTGCAAAGATGCCCCATCCATTATCAGCTAAGCTATATGCCATTGGCGTTTATTTTTATTTGTCAACCCGTTGCATTCTAATATGCTTTAACTTTTTACCCGTTGCATTCTACCTAACCCTATTTTTTACTTCGTTTGATCCGTCTTATTTTCATTCACTGCACTTCGCAAAAGGTTGATTCGACAGGTTACATGCATTCACTACACTTAACTTGCACAGAATGATCCAAATCACATTAGGTTGTATAGTTGATGTATACGAGATTTTCTTGCATAAATCAAGAATTAAATGTTGTCATATAATTCATATCAAGCATTGATATGGATTGAAACAGATTACATTTGATCAGATGTTATTCAGTTATGCACCATGTATTATAAGGGTCCGTTTGATAGAGGGGGATAAGCCTTAGAGCACGGGGAGCGGTCGTGCCAAACTCAAAAAGTGGTGGCACGTCAGCAAAATGGAGTTTGACACCAGAAATGCTATGACACCAGAATTTAGTGGCATTGGTTTGGCACCAGAATTCTGGTGCCAAACTTTTTTTTTAATTTTTTTTAATTAACAATTATTTAAATAAACTTATTAAACTAAAATAAAATTCATTAAAATTAAAACATTACGTTAAAAAAAATACATAAATTAAAATGCATAAATTAAAAGACATAATTTAAAAAACATAAATTTAACGGCGTCGGCCGACTAGTTTGGTGGTAGATATTCGGCTCGGATTCGTTCCTTTTGGGCGTTGATGATAGCGGCGTAGGTCGGATTCATCCCGCTTGTGTCGATTTGGAAAACTTTCATGTCCTCCGCAATCTTTTGAGCTTGAATCAACTGTCTTCGGTCTTCGCTCTCTTGTGAGAGCACTTGCATTTTGGCTTTGCGGTCTAAGTCGTATTGTTTCGCCATGAACTCTTGATAAGCGATCGGGTTAGAACCGGAGCTAGCGGTCGAGTTAGAACCGGAACGTTGACTTTTAGCAATTCGTTGCAACCCGGGTGGCCGAGGCAACTCATCATCTCCAAAATGGTCTGGTTCCTTGTCGGTACCCCGAAGACGACTTCTTCGTTGCAAAGTCGATTCGGGGTTTTTTTCACTTGTGCCTATCTTTCAAAAAATTCCAAGCACTCCGGTGCTTAAACTCACCCCCGACGATGGTTTCATACAATTGGAGCACCATCGTCATATGATTCTCATTGTTCTTCCCACTATGAGCAAGCGTTTCCTCATACAATTGGTTAAACTTCATAACCGCGGCATTCATTGGAGTCCACTTGCCCGTCAACATGTTCTTTGTACGCTCTTGGAAGCCTTTTTTGTTAGCTTCTTGATTGTACACATCTAGGATTTTGTACCAAAAAGTCGCCAACTTTTGATCACACCCGGTTTTTGGATCCTCGGAAATTTGAATGAAACTTTCCGCCAAAAGCAACTCCTCGGCTTGGGTCCACGCATGTCGAATTCGTCCTTCTTTGGTTTCTTTCTCAACTTCCACATCTTTTCCTTTGTTTCTTTTTGCTACCGACTTCTTACGACCGCGGTTAGGCTTCGACGTCGGGGTTGGAAGCGGTTCCTCTTCTTCTTCTTCGGTTTCGTCAACTAGGTGGTGAGATTGTTGCTCGGAATGTGGTTGGGAAGTGGTGAATTGGTTTGATTGTTGTTGTTTGTTCATTTGCATTTGCATTTTAAATTGGTGAAACAACATTTGTTCTTCTTGATTAGAATATTGAGGTTGGAAATTTGGATAGTAAGGCATTTGGGTGAATGAAGGTTGAGTGGAACCGCCCGGATTCGAAGACGACCCCGGAATTTGGTTGGTTGGGTCGGTAAGCATACCGGAAATCCAATTCGGGTTGGGATTCATTTTTTTGAGTGAAAGATGAGAGAATTGGTATAGAAATTGTGTGTGAAGTTATAAAATATAAAGGGGGTATTTATAGGATTTTTAAAGGGGTAAAAATAGGGTTTTGGGGGTATTTTTTTCAAATATCCGCTCCCCCCAACGGCTCCAAACGGCTATTTTTCAAAAAAAAAAAAAATCCAAGAACTGAAAACCCACTCTAATGGCAATTTCTTTGCGAAGAGTTACAGAGGCAAAGAGGGACTAGTTGCTAGTTGCTCGAGCCCCATATACACAATAATATAGCTCCAACAAAACTGATGATCGTATTTCGTAAATAATGAACTTAACAAAAAAGGAAAAAAGATTTTTTTTTTTTTTTTTAAAGGCTACAAACAAGGCATTTTAATTATTACAACTTACAACAGCCAACTGCTGATCAAGCTTGATGCTGCCATTATACAAGGAATTTCTCTTCAGCAGTTGAACCAGCTCAAAAGATGACCAATTTACAACATTCATGTAGAGAAATCACCAAACGTCATTGATTGATTAAGTGCTGTTCTTACACGAATCTGCAAACAAGAGATAATTGATCATTCAAGAGTGCATCACAATCTGGGAAAGAAAAGTTGATAGAGTGACCAGTTAACTTTCATGGTCTTTTGATCTGGTATAGAGAGATGAAGTAATTGATATACTCGACAATTATTTCCTTGAGGAAGTAGCTCCTAAAATGGTATAAAAAAGGTTCATAATTATGATTTAATTATCAAGATAAGGTTGAATTAAGTGCCATCTGGAATTTATCTGCCTATCAAAATCAGGCCAATATGCCAATATTGAATTTCTTTCATATTTCCTTCAACTAAAGAAAATATACAATTCGGGTCCTACGCAAGGGCAAAAACCATAAATAAGAAAATAACGGGTTTTTTATGGAAAGAGTGAAGAAAGAGACCTTGACATCCAAACACGGATCATTGCCCATGTTCTTTAGTTGAGAGACGATGCCAGCATTTCTTAATTTTACAACTCGTGCTAATGCACCGGCCCCAGTTGGAATGGTGAGATTTACTATAGTCCAAACAGCAGCTGTTCGCAATTGGGCAGTGTCACTTTGTAACATTGTGACCATTATTGATTGGGTACCATCGTTGTTTGGTTGTGGAAGAAGTTGGTGCATCACTGCTTCCTTGTGGAATTCTTTGCCAGATGCCACATTACACAGGACATACATTCCCTGATAAAAAAAGAAGTTAATTGCTACAATATGCAATTGTCATGAATAAAGTCTTGAAGGAAAAAATTTGAACCTGAATTAAAACTTCAGGTTTTGAAGCATTCCATAATTGTCTTCCAACAGCATTCAGTAAGAGACCATCCTCGGAAAATACATACTCGATAGATTCCACAGGTCCATTGACAAGGTTGCAAATAAGAGCCAAAGCTTGCTCTTGTACTGAAGCACTAGGATCTGTAAAGCATAATATGGTTGTGCAGTAGTCAACGCAAGGTTCATGAAATTTGATTAATCAAGTCATGAACTAAAGTGAAGGTTTCAATATTACTAATGATTGAGTCGATATCGGTTACCTTTTCTCTCAGAACGGTTCATTTAAAAAAGTTCCGACAAAAAAGGGGAACCGACCCTAGCTCTGTTTTAATGTATGTCACCTTCTATAAATCAGGTTATATAAAGAGTGTAATTATTATTGTAAACTTGTAATAATATTGATTTTGTAATCATAATTAATACATTAGTAACTGTAAAAGAAGGATGGGAAGTGTTTGTAGGTCAAGCTGATCCGAACGTATGGACATGTGCTAAAGAAGAAACGTTTCACAGAATAACTTGATTTGAAATGTAACCCAACCCGCCCGAGCCGCCCATCTTGACACCTCTAATAGCGATGATTTAATTACCAGAGACGAGGCTTGTTAATGTTAATGCTCTGAGCTCCATAAAGATCCCTTCTTTACACCTGCTGTCGACAAGAAACACCAAGTTTCTCAAAGCCCACACAGCATTTAGCCTAATAATTGAATCCATAGATTTTGATAGCTGAACAAGCTGTTTCACACCTCCGTTCTGTACAAAAAGGGACTTGTGCATTGTAAAATCCACCACTATGTTACTGATAGTGCGTAGTGCAGCAACCTGCAAATCAATGGCAGTAAATTGCAGTCAACCACACGAACCATAGGAACACCAATTATTCACATATTAGATTTATTCTTGCATATTGTATTAGATTCATAGTCAACACCTAATGGGAGTGAATTCTGCATTACATGTTTGACCATACAAATATTATATCTGATGAAGCGTTTTTGCTGGCTATATGTCAGATGGGAGAATGATAAATCAGCAGCATTGAACTATTTGGACGGTTTCATTTCGATATAGCCTCCCTTTTGTCCAATAACCAATCTAACAGCTGCAATGGATATTGCCATCCTAGATCAGATTCATTTACCAGAAAGTTTAGCAAATGGCAAGATCCATCGCAGCATCTAGATGATGATTTGGCTGAAAACCTTCGCATATGCCCCTGACGCTTGGTTTAGCCATAGCTTAACATGATACGTTTCGACTAACTTGATGCTTTAAAGCAACAAAGTAGAAAACTTAGACTGACTTGCTATGCATTAGATGCATCCGATTAAGAAGAGACGAGATTGCTGGTTTTGATGCATACGCATTGATCTTTCTTGCTAATACCTTTCTATAGTTCTTGATTTATTGATTTATCATTATTATTATTAATATTTTTAAAGTGGAAAGAGGTACCTGAACAGAAGTAGAAGTATCAAACAGAAGCTGAATCAGCGGCATGATAACTGATTCTGTCATGAAGCGACCTGCACTCAGATACTGAAGACGTATTTTAGCAAAGATACTCAAGGATATCTTCAAACATAATCATATGTTTATCAACCTACAAACCTTAACCGAGCGAGAGATATTTTTCAAACAGATGCAAGCAGCAACACGTACATCCTCATTAGTATGAGTCAGAGCATCAGTTACGAAATTTAAGGCCTGTGATGGTGTAGCCAAAATTAAACAAAGACTATAATCAGAAAATATTCAACAAATTGTCATAGCATTCAAGTTTGAAGTAGCACTCAACAAAAATTGCAGAATACAAACTTTTCACTGCTATCAGAGTATCAGGTCAGGCATTCCACAATATGACAAAAACAAATCACGTGAATGCATAATCTTTCTGGTTCGCCTAAAACCCAAAAAAACTATCTTTTCGAAAAAAGAAACCGAGAGCAACTTTATTAACCTATAACCAACACACCTACCTATTTTCTGCTGACATGTTTAGGTTTAAACAATCTTTGTTTACTCAATGGTGCCAAGCCGACCATGTCAACGATACTTTCTGATCTATCTACCAAACTACCCTTACTGATCACATATAAGTAACAGATGGGGGTGATGATGAATGGGGAAGAGGTTGGTTCTCCCACGCTATCCCATGTAATATCAAGATATTTCTCAGCTATAAACAGTTTACGCCAGAAGAAACAAGAAATAAATAGATCAAGTAAGGTACACGACGTCTTTTAAAACTTATAGGCAAAACATTGATAGAACAGGTTCCATTATGCACGAGTAGAGCCACAAACAGAATATCAGGGTGCATACTGAAAAAATGCTCTCTAAAAAAGGTGCTACATTGACAATGACAACAGTGCTTTCTCACCAAGCAGATGTCATCTACGTCACCCCCTTAAGGATCACAAATAAGAAGAAACATGTGGCAATGCTGAATGGGGAGAGAAATTAATTCTGGCACACCAGCATGTAACTTCATCCTTGGCTGAACATTTACAACCAAAAAGAAGCCAGTGGACTAAATCAGATATACAGACTACAAAGCAAAAGATTAATAGGTCTTTCCATTATGCTAGAGTCTCTACAACGGATTAAAGAGTCGTCATTCAGCGGAAGTTTACGAAAATCAACGTACATAGCTTTGAAAGCCCATAAGTGGATCCAATAAACTAATGAGGAGTTTATAAAAAAACAAACCTTGGGAGATTGTATAAGAATTGACCTGCAACATTCCAGATTCGAGCAGAGATTCGCCAATGTAACGAAAATTCCCTGAAGACGTTTGGCTTGTAATAATTCCTTTTGCATGTGGTTGAGAAGTTTGTCAATGGTGTTTGTCTCAAAAGCCAACTTTTGCAGACCTTCATCATCCGCAATGAAACTAGACAAGGTAAACAATGCTTCATCTCCCACTTGACCATGATCATCAAGAAGTTCAAGTAATACTAATATTAACTTGGTCCTCATTCCCACAGATTGAAGATAGGATGGAGCAGCATTCTTAATCAAATTTAAGCACGTACAAGCAAGCAATCTTGTTCTTGGATACCTATCCTTCGTCAATTCTATTAAAGTATCCCACGTTCTACCATTTTCAGGTCCTACAAACTTCGAAATTACTTCTGGGTTTTCTTTGATAATTGTAGCAAACGACTCTAAGCTAGCATCTCTTTGGTTTGTAGTGCCTCCAAGGAGATTAATAAGCTTCTTTAAAACACCAGCATCAGCCAGTATCTTTTGCTCATCATGTGTTTGACAAGAATGTGTTATGATGCATGCACCAAGTCCAGTAACATTTTCATTATTCCTATCTAGCAAAGATATAAGAAACTGAATGTTCTTTTCTTCAAAAAAGTCATACTTAGGAGCCACTTTTGATTGATATATCATTCTAAGGGCACGAGCACCTGCATCTACAACCTGCAAGATAAATGCAAACTCTTCAGAGGTTCAGCACTTGTTTAAAAGAATGGAAATATCAGACGATGTGGAGAGCAAGCAAGTTATCTGAGTAAATGCAATAGCATGTAAATATAAGAAACTTACAATTACTTTGTCAAGTGGTTATTAAAATCAATAAAATAAAAAATAAAAAAACTAAACGGGACTTGCCATGGGTCCCAAACAAGAATGAAATAGTGTGTCATAACTAGCTATGGTAGAATAGCCTATTAGCAGAGACAAAACTCAGAGCCCTTGAGAGATAATGGCTAAACTTAATTCTCTCCACATTTATCATGAAAATAACCATTGTTGAAAGTATATAGAGCATTAGAAGCAGATAATAAAAAATCACACATAACTGATGTCTTGACTCTGGTGAAAGTCTCAAGTATGAACATATGTATGGTGTATGTTGTGCTAGGTTTATAAAGAGTGTCCTAATCTTGTTGCATTAGCCAGGCTACACAACTCCCATTCCTTATTTTGAATAACTGGGAAAACGCCAACCGAGCCAATTCTGTTGACGGAATAGCCAGAGTTCCACAAATAGCCCGCAAACCTGTTAAACCAGGCGCACCACCAACCCTACACTATCTTTGTATTTTTTAGGTTTGAGCAGGTGGCCCCAATGAGTTGAAACTTCCGTGTTTCAAACTCACGGCCTCCTTTGAAGATTCCCCAGCCTCCCCCCCTCGCCACCCGCCGTATGGACTTTCTGTTCTTCCTGCTCTTTTCTTTAACGTGTTTTGTTCTATTTTCTTCTACTTTTAGTAGTATACTCTTTACGGTTGCTACTAAATTTGATTTTGTTTTTAAAGCTAATATTATGTTAGTCACTGAAGGGTACAGTTCACTACACATGGCAGTTGCTCCATCTAGTTTCGACATGCATCATGAATCTGACTACAATATTACATGTTTCAGCTTTGACAGTAAACAACCCTACGATAGAAGTCAAGACCAACATGCAGGCCGGCAAACTACCCATATAAGATTTCCCAAAGAAGTCGCCCCAGAAAACACTTACTGTTTCTGTTTCTATTTCATAACATATTGTACTGGATTCGTCTAATTACCTTCAGGATGCTTCTCATTTCATCTAATTAAGCAACTGTCATAAAGATGGATTTAACTACAACAAAAGCAACTTACATTTTCCCTCTTTATGATAGGGTAAGAAACAAATTTTGCCATTTTCATCATTATAATACATACTATCAACACAATCATTTATCCAGCTAAGGTTTTCACACACAAAAACCCCCGCATTCAAAACATAAGCAATATACTTCCAGAATACTCAACTCACTTTCGTTACCAACGATTCCACGTCACATCACTAATCCTTTACAGTTGCACAATTTTAAACTCACAACATACCTTTCGCTCTACGCAACAAACTATCATTTAACAACTGCATTACATCTTCTACAAATACAAAAACAGCCCTTAAAAATCAACAATCCACACAAATCAAATAACTCCAAATGCTATGCGATCATAACTACATCCTCACTCAAAATAACGAGCCACAAAATAACACATGCACCTTAATTACTATCATTAACGACATTAACAACAACATATCATCACTATTAAACAAATTCACGTTCCCGGACAGACCGCTAAGTTAATCTTAAGCACAAACATCTTGCTTCAGTTATATTCGTCCATAGTTTTGTCATCAGTATGTTTTGTCAGAGTCGTCTAATAAGGGAAAATTACCTTGTTCAATATAAAAGTGAGCGTTTCACAATCTAATATCATCAGCATTTAGCAAATAACCTACATGAGACAAACACGAACGCTCTCACTGCTCGTGCATCATAATTACATCCTCATACACTAACCTAACTCTAAACTATCATTAGCAATCTCAAACACCAACATCATGCCTAGTTTTTTTATATTCATCGCCAGTTTTGCTCATTGGTTTATTTTGTCAGCGTCATCTATTATGGAAATAACTACTTCTGATAGATAAAAACCGTACAGTTTCACAATCCAAAATCATCAACATTTAGCGAATAACCTAAACGAGACAAACGCTATAACTGCACATGCATCATAACTGCATGCTCATGCGTCAATTTGTTATATACAGTTTTGTACTTTTGTTCATAGTCAATTTTGTTCAGCGTCCTCAATAAGAAAATGACTTTAGTTCAAAAAAGGAATGGAAAAGAGAATGATAATGGTGATGAAAAGGAATGCAATGGCTATTATCATTGCATTGGATAAATTATTGAGAAACGGAAATTATACAAGTATTTGTTTCATTTGATATTATGATTCCGTTAGTGAAAATAGGTCATATGCAAGTATACAGCAACAATTTATCAAACTAATAAATTCATATTGTAACAAAAAAAATGAATTCTGAAAGCTGTACCTATTTTGCTTGTAAAAAACCATAAGAAATGAATTGCAATTCAGTTACATAAATTAACAGTGTACAAATATGGAATTATAACTCAAAAGTTTATAAATTATTAGATTAAATGTAATAAGTTTGTTGATCTTTATAAAAACAAATTACTCGAAGGATAGAGTGTTTTGTGAGGTTTGGAAACGTTGTGCTAATTTTATTACAACCCCACATTTAAGGCTCTAAAATCATTACGAACATTTAGCGACGCGAAGCAAACACAAATGCTCTAATGACTCATGCATCATAATTACGACATCCTCATAAACTACCCTAGCCCTAAATCAGCATATCATTAGCATCATCATAATTAAACAAATTCACATCAAACATATAAAAAAGCCGAAGGTTTATCAACATTTAGCGAATACCCTATGCTCTAACTACTAGTGCATCATAAATGGGTGTGGATATTTTTATTTATCACTATAATATAATAATGTATTATGTTCTTAAAAGAAAGGACATGTTAGATACAAAAACTGTATAATGAGTGTTTTATAACGTATAAAAAAGTCAATTAAAATATTTATGTAATATGCATATTGTTATCAAGTCTTACAAAATTGTTATTCATATATGTTAGCAAAAGTTTGATAATTAAAAAAAGTTGTCCATTTTTGTCATTTCACTTTTTAACTTAATAAATAATCTGATTTGCCAAACACTAAAGAAACTGATTATTTGATTATTGCGATTTAAAACAACATAATCAAATCCAAACACCATATTCAAAACCACGTTTTGATACCGCTGATTATCAGATTATGCGATATCAAAACGAATAATCTATTTTGAATAAGCAATCACAAACACCCCCTAAATAGGATTACACAACCATATTAGACATATTCAACCACTTAATGATGCTTGTTCCAAAGAAAATAAAAGATTTTATTGAATGGATAAAGTCATAAAACATATGAAAGCACATTTTACTTAGTAAATCAATTATGTATACATTAATTGTTGGTATATTTTCATATATGTTACTTATTATAATGCCCGTGCACGCACGGGGCTTAAACAATTATATAATTTTTTTAAGTATATGTATAATTTTTATTTTTTTATGTTTTATAAGTTAGTTATAAAGTATTATCGAAATTATGAAGAAAATAGATTCATTAAATATTTTATATATCACGTAGTATATGAACTTGAGGATAATTAGTAATTTTTTTTATTTACCGGTTTTCTGATTCGACATTGTGAGCCAACTAATCCCAGCGAAACTACCCTTTAAGGTAGCCGGAGTCGGCTCAAGTGAACCCCGAGGCCACAAGGGGATTAATTTTTTCCTCATTATATTCGAACCATTGACCTCCACTTTGGAAAGATGGTATTCTTACTGTTGGGTATGTGCTTCTTATTTACGATAATTTACGACAATAGGTAAATCTTTATTTACGATAATTTATGTGCTTCGGTGGTTTTCTTTTTGGTTGTACAACATGATTTCAGGCCGACAATGAAAAATCTACCAAAAAGTCTTCGGGTATATGTGGGATGTGATTAAATAATGTTAAATCTTTGTTTAAAAGTAAGAAATTGTTTACGTTTGTTGTATTTTAAAATTTAAAGTCTAGAGACATAAAGTTTAAGGGGTTATTTGTTTATTTTTTAAAGTTATAATAAAACTTGTAAATTTATAAATTTACACTTTTAACTCAATATAATTTATTTAAAATTAAATCACTAAAGTTTTATTACTTATTTCCTCTTTTTTCAAGTTTTTGTTTTCATAAATTTGACACATATATTTTTATGTGTTTTTTTCTCAATCAGATTTCTCCACCAATTTTTTTCAATTTTGACCAAATTGATTTAATTTTGACTTTTTATTGACCAATCAGATCACACGATTTTGCTACGTGGCAAAAT
>BQNB010027115.1:0-57922 GCA_026074375.1 Tanacetum coccineum | reverse complement strand
TTATTCTCGGGTGAAACGTGAAGCATAGTATTTTGCAAAAACGTTGATCCAAAGTTGAAATTCAAAATAGCACATTCACCTAAGATATAATAATTGTCGAGAGTAAAAAGTTCACAATTTGCAAATATGAGTAGTATTAGCATCTTTACTGATATTTAATTGTGATTTCGTTTTATGCTTGGTTTGGATAAGTGAAAAGTCGAGAACGATGAATTTATCCTATTTGGGGCATTCTTGGATCGAAGTGCATCTTGTTATATGATCCTTAACAGTTATGGAAATAACGAAAGTCGGAAAATTCTAAGTTTCCTTACTAAAAAAAATGGAAAAAAATTTGAAAAGGGGAAATTGGGGTGTTTTAAAGCTTGTGATTTCTTAACTCTCTCCACGAAAGTCTTTGCTACTTTTCAAAGATTTAGTTTGGGGAAGTTTTGAGGTATTTGGTTTTAGAGCATATAATATTGCGTAAAGACACGCAATCACTTAGTTTGGGGAATTTTGATATGTGAGAAATGACATATCCTTTCTATATCCAAAATGGCCCTTAAATGATTAAAATGAGCAAAAATATGCTTGTATTTGTGTATTTTGTTGTTTATAAATGTATAGGCACGGATATTGCAAAGATCACAAGAAAACGGTTAAAGCCGGACAAACACGGACACGAGAACAAAAAGAGTGCAAAATAGCCAGAAGATTGCTATTAATGGTCAATAAAGTCAACTCTTGGTCAACAGTACAACACTTGGTAACCCTAATTCAAACATGTGAAGACAAGAACTCACAATAGACCCAAAACAGTCCCTCATAGTTAACCCTTAATTCAAAAATAACCCTTAAAGCCCTAACACCGTTATCTCTTTATATTATAAGAGATAACGGTCGTTATCTCCTATAAATCCTTAAAACCTTATAACCAAGCCCAAACCTCACCCGGCCCAATTCCATTTCTTTTATCCCGGGCCCAAAGTCAAACCCCCAAACCCTGTGGTCAAACAAAGATATAAAAAGAAAGAGGGCGCGGGAAATCCCGTTTTTACTATTCATCGTCGTCTCAACAATTACCCTTCTCAAAATCATAGGGTAAATTAAAATTGAGGACGTGGCTCAACAATTCAAGTGACAAGGTACGATGTGGCAGAGTTATACGTCATTAAGAGCTCTTATTGGTCCAAGCACACAAGGAAGGCAACGCGTGCATTTATTAGAACCACCCTCAATGAATTGGAATTTGCACTAAATCCTAGTGCACGAAAGAAGTCACAAAGGAAGTCTAATACAACGGAATTGCCACGTTGGCAATGCCGTGAGCTCTTCAAATCCATCCCACAGGTTGATAAAAAGATCCAATGATTAGAATGATTCAAGGGACAGATCAAGCGAGCCGACTAAAACTGACATGTGAGACCCTGGAAGCTTCCTTATCCTGCAATAAATACAAGAGGAATCCTCACTCACTACTGAAGAATGGAGGCTTAACAAGGAGTAGTGTAAAAATTAGCTTGTATGCTTATTGTAATTATCAACATAATTCATTAAGAATACATGTAAATAAAGCTTTCATTTAAAGAGCTATGATATATCAGTTATATTCTAGATAAATTATAGTTCAAGTTAACTTATCATACCTGGAGTTTTAATCGCTTTTTTTACATAATATGCAAAATAAGGTAAAATAAAGCTGCTATTGTTAAATACCTCTTATAAAGTTCATCTTAGCTCAACTTAAGTCTATAAGATAAGATAGGAGTAATTTGATCCATTAATCTACTTACACATTTTAAAATCAAATTTACCTTATAGCCTTTAATAAGGAATTGGCTGCTAATTTGAATGATAACTAACCTTTGAAGAGCTTATTGACTTTACTAGCTTATCCTTAGTGATAAGCTAGAGCTGTTGATAGCCTTTTGAGTCTTAATTCTTAGCCTTGTTTAGAGCATAGCTCCCTGTAAGTTATTCTTCTTTACAATTAAGCTTAAAATATCCACTATTAGCTTTTAATCTATTCATACTGCTTATTAATTGCTTATTTTCAGTTTATATTACTTATAATTGCTGATTATTTGTGTTTAAATGCTCACTTAGTTCAATTTTTTTTTGTCTAGATCTTACTTTCATGTTTTATATTACAAAAAAGTCATAAAAACCAAAAAATTAAGCATATTTTAGCTTATTGTTTTGCATATTAGAATTATGAAATATTTCATTAGAGTGTTATAAAAGCTGTTTATATCTGTCCTTGGTAGTTTGTAGCTTAAATCAGTCTAAATCAAGTTCAAAAAGGCATTTTAAGTGTTTAAAGGAGTGTTTGGGTTAACATTGAAAATGGGTCAAAACTATGTTTTTAATGGGTTGGGGTACTAAGTTAGTTTTAATTAGTTAATTTAGGCAGATTAAAGTAGTTTTTAAAGGATGTTATGGCCTAAATCCTCATTTTTCAAAGTTAGTTCTATAAGAATTTGAATTGTGATTTTAAAAAAAGTTCATTTTATCTTTCTTGGTGATTGGGCCTCTTAAACGCTTGTGCATTTGTGATATTTTTGTGTTTGTTTGAGTGCTAAAACAAAGTCTATAAGACCTGCAATTGTTGGTTTGTGTTTGTTCATAACCTGTCAAAAGTTTACATAAGTGTTGAAAAATGAATAAACTGCTTTTTGATATGATCATTATGGCTTATTCTTGATTTCAAATTGTTTTTCTGTTGTTGATACTTGTTCTTTGAGGATTAATCTCTTGCTGTTTTCAGCATTTATAAGTTCATAAGGATCCATTAGGTTGCTTATTTTTAAGCTCAAAAGTGCTAACTTGTTAAGATTCCAAAATTTTTTTCTAAGTGTTGAATCATTATGAACATCCTTTTTCATCAAGCTTTTTAATGTTATTTGTGTTTCAAACTCTCTTTTATTTGTGGATTTAAGTAGTTTTTTGGCCAAGCTTGTTAGTGGTATAAGCCACTAAGCCATAAGGATCTATTTGCTAGCTTATTTTTAAGCTAGAAAAGTTTTTATTGGCCTTTTGGCTTATCAGTTTTGGTCAAAAGGTAAATTTGGCTTATTTTAGCTTATCTGCTTATTGTTATTGCTTATTTAGGTTTAGACTAGCTTATTAGGTTAGTATAAACCCATTTTAGCTTATTTGGTTTTGCCACAAGCTTATTTGAGCTTATTTGCTTTCTAGTGTGAATTTTAAGTGTTTTTTTAGCCTTTTTTATTTGTTTTGTCTATCTATATCTTATTATTGTGTGCTTTCTTTTTCTTTAGTGCTTTTTAGACATAGCCATTATTGTCTTTTTTAAGCTCATTTGTCATTTTTATTTGCTTATTCTCTTTAAAAAAATAAAATAGTTAGTTTTTTAGGATTTAGTAGTTTTTAAGCTTATTCTGCCTTGTTTATCTTATTTTAGAGCTTATTCGTGCTTTATAAAAAAAGTGTCTTTGTAAAAAGTGCTTTTTCAAGTTTTTCTAAAAAGTTATAAAAAAATGGCGAAAATAAAAACACTTGGGATAGTGGGAAACCCCGAGTGAGCAAGGCTCGAACCCGGGACCTCTACCACCCTCACCAAGTGTTTTAACCCACACAAAGACCCAAAACCATTTATACATTAGCTCAACCATTAGATCTCCATTTTATTAATACCTTATTCAACAATTTTAACCCTATTTAGTACAGTAAGCGTTTTTTAGCTTTATTTCACAGCTTATTCAATAAGCTGTGTTTCCCAGCTTATTCAATAAGCTGTGTTTCACAGCTTATTTTTCTTAGATTCCTTATTGTTCAAGATATTTTTCAGAAATTTTTTTTTATAAAACATTTAGTACATTTTTATATTTAATTTTCTATTAAAATCGTTTTTAATACATAAAAATTATAAAAAAGTCAAAAAAATATAATTCTTTTTTAGAAATTTTCTTTTATCATATATTTCCTAGGAAAAATAGTTTTGCTTCCGTGTGGTTTAATTTGCAAAATTTCACTTTTTAATGAACGAGATTCATTCCACGTTCACGTTTTTTCGTGGTTTTAAGCTCTAATCAATCATGATCTACGTTTTCCCATTCCTAGTTTTCTTTAATCTTACTTTTTAGTTAATTAGAGTCTATTAAAAGTGAAAAATTCATTTTAAGTTTATTTTTGGAAATTTAGGGTTTTTAGTCACAGTAGGGTTACCGTTTAACGTTTTTAGCTAAATTTTTTTTTCCTTAAGTATTTTTAAGTTTTTGCCTTATTTTTCTTGTAGTTTTAGAAAAACCAATATCAATCTTATTCTAAATTCATGCATCGATCTCAAAAACGACTCTTCGACTTTCAAATGCTTTCCTCAATGGGATAACGACCCATAACCCGAGAATCATACTTCCAGATTACTATAAACTTACTTGGAGATCTTTTGATTCCTAACCCTTCTTTTATATATTTATAAGTATATTTTTTATATATTTACTATATATTAAAGAGTGTAGTCAGAAGTGATCAACCGTCAACACGGTACAAAATCTGAATAAAGTGACAAAAGTCAAATAGTCAAAGGACTATTAATGAAATATTCAGAACACAAAAAGGGTAAAGGTTACATTCTACCCCCCTTAAAATGCGGATACTACAATTTCATCTGATCTTCACATTCCCACGTGAATTCAGGACCACGTTTGAATTCCACCGAACCTTGACCGAGGCAATCCTACGATGCTTCAACTTCTTAAACTCTCTTTCTAAAATTTCTACAGGCTCTTCCATAAAATTTAACTTAGCGTCAACTTGGATCTTATCCAAAGGCACTTTTAGTGTTGGATCAGCCAAACACTTCTTAAGGTTCGACACGTGGAACATTTCATGAACACTGATATGTGTGAAAACACATATCCATTTTATATCAAAATAGACCCTAAAAAGACCAAACCTTGTGCAATAAAAGCTTGTAAATTTGTCTGTTTTGTCTTGTGATTGTGTAGGTTCGGATATTGCAAAATCAATAAGACAACTTTAAAACCATGCAAACACAACAAAACGAACGGAAGACAACACAAAGACTGGTAGAATGCAAATCAATATAAACACCTCAGTCAACCCATGGTCAAAGTTTCACAACAAGACCAAAAAACCAAAATCCCCAAAAGCAGTCCCTTAAAAAATCGCCAAATTAGCAAAATTAACCCCTAAACCTAACCCCGTTATCATTTATTAATAAAAAGTATAGTCTGCGTTATCCTATTTATAACAAATAAAAAAAACCATACCTATTAACATTTCCAAAGCCCAAAACAATCACCCACGGCCCAATCCCGTTAAAAGCCCAAAGTCAAACAATTATAAATCCCGGGTTAACGAAGTCAAACCCCCAACTCTTATAAGTTAAAAAAAATGGGAAAATCTGTTTTTATTGTTCATCGTCCTCAACCTTTTACCACGAGTCAAAATCAAAGGGCTTTTGCTAATTGAGGGCTTAAAAGAGTAATTCAAGGAACAAAGTACACGTTGGCAGGGTAATACATCATCATAAGGCTCCTATTGGTCAAACCCCAAGAAAGAATGACACAGTGGCAAGAAAGAAAACACAAGGAAATGATTGGATTTGTACTTCATCTTACTCTCAGAAGAAGCACAAAGGTGTCACAATCACGGATTGCCACGTTGGCAATCCGTGTGACAAAAATTTAATCCAACGGTGTGCAAGATGGATCCAATGATTGAGAAATGATCAAGTCCAATTGTAGTAGAGGAGCAGTAACAACCAAGGGGTCTAAGTTTCAGCAAAAGCTATAAATAGCCTCACAATCTCACACTTACGGGATAGCAAAGTTTTTAGAGCTTATTTACGATTTTTAGGAAATTTAGCTTAAGCTTTTAAGTTTAAGCAATGTAATTTTCAATTAAACTTTGTTAAATTTTTTTCAAGTAATGTAATCAAGCCTTTTTAGTTAATGAAATTTGAGTTTTCTTTAATAAATTGTCAAAAAGCTCTCTATAAGCTCTAGTGATAGTGTACAGACCAATAAGCTCTTATAAGCTCTCACAAGTCTATAAGCTTGTGATTGAGCTCAATTCCCGCTATTTAATTCACTTAAACCAAAAATCAGCTTTAATATACTTTGATTATAGACTCTAAGAGCTGTATGGAAGTGGAAATCTAGCAAGGGATCACTGTCCAAGGACATTTACTGGCTTATCATTGATAAGCCAGAAGCTGTTATAATTCTTTGAGATAAATTTGCCTTTGTTAAGTTAAGCTTAAGTAAGTTCTCTATTTACTAATTTGTTTTAAAATTCCCGTAGCTTAAAATTGCTTATTATTGCCTGATATGCTTATCCTAGTTGCATATTTGGAGCTTTATTCTGCTTCATGTAGCTTATTCATCATATTACTATCTGTTTTAGCTTTTATAGTTCTGCTTATAATTTTGTCCCTTAACTTGTCTTAAAAATTATAAAAAACCCAAATATGTAGCTTAATTAATTATATTGCTATTGATAATGCTTAGGATTCTTATAGGCTTATTATAATTTGTGCATATCTGGTTATCAAATTAGTGTTCATTATATTTCAAGTTTGCATGTGTTTAAATGAAAGTTTGTCCTATAAGTTAAAAGGGGTGTTATGATAACGTATTTTGACCTTCATAATTCAAAATAAGTTTGTGTATCAATTTGTTCGAGTTTCTTTTCATAATTAAATAATTTTTAAAAGTATTTGAATCAATTAGTAAAGTTTTGAAAATTTTGGGCTTAATCTTTTTGTTCCTGCCAGGGTGAATTTTCCTTTACTTTGCTTTGTTAGAAATTTGATCCTAGCCTCATTGAGCCTTTGTTCTTTGTATGTGTTTAAGTTTTAAACACACTCATTTGAGAGTTCTAGGTGCAGGATTGACAACTTTGGTCACCTTGTAATACTTGTTTTGCCTCTTTGCATTGCATCCAGATAGACACCACTTCAGTCTTAAACTGTAGTGGATTTTGATCAAAAATTAGGAATAGCTTATTTGGTTTTTTAGTTTTTAAAAGAGCAGGTTTAAAAAGGGGGTTTTTAAAGTTTAACCTATAGTTTAATTATAGATTAAAACTTGTTTTTTTCATATTAAGCTTATTACATAGGATAAATCACATTTAAAGTTCAATAAAAAACCTCAAAAAGCCAAAAACAGTAGTAACTAAAACTTAGCTTTTAAACTTAGATTTCTAGCTTATAGTATTAGTTTTTATCATTTATATTTGTAGCTTATTAATAGAGTAATTAGATTTTAGAAGCTTAGCTTCTATCATAACTTATAGAGTTTTTTTTAGCTTATTTAGATTTTGAGTTTTTATTGCTTATTTTTGAGTTAGCATTTTAGATCATCAAATTAAGTTATCTTATAGTGTTTTTAGCTTAAGTAGCTTTTCAAATTTAGATACTATACATCATTAGCTTTAGGACAGTTTTTGTTTTCAAATTTGAGCCTAAAATGAGTTGTGTGCAAGCTTTTAAGTGAAAATTAGCTTTTTGGAGCTCAAAAGCTCACTTTCTGAGGCAACAGCTTCATAAGCTCTTTAAGAGCTTATATTTAAGTTTCAGCTTAAATTGTTTTTGTTAAAGTTGCTTAAAAAAGGTTCCTTAACAACTTTTGTTCTTTAAGTTTAAAAAAAAAGGAAGTGGAAATCGGGGGTGAGCAAGGCTCGAACCCCCGACCTCAACACCTCAACCCTTATTAACACCACACACACCACACTCCTACCGCTGTGCCCTTGGGTCTTTTTCATAAGACTCTTGCACAATTAAATCTTTATACTCATTTTCCCCTTATAAGCCTATTAAGCTGTTTAAGCTTATTTTGCGGCTTATTTGATAAGCTATGCGTATAAGCTTATTTTTCCTAGGTTTTAAGTAGTGTAAGCTATTTTTTGTAATTTTTCTAGAATTTTTATAGTTCGTTTAGTATTTTTAAACATTTATTTTCATTAAAAACTTTAAAAAATCATAAAAAATAGAAAAATAATCAAAAAAATATAAATCTTTTTTAGAAAATTTTCTTTTATCATAAAGTTCATAGGAAAATTAGTTTTGCTTTCGTAGGGTCTAAATTGCAAAATTTCGTTTTTTAAAGAACGAGATTCGTTCCCGTTCTCGTTTTTCGTGTTTTAACGCTCATTTTAACTCCGTTTTTGTTCTAGTTTTCTTTAAACTTACTTTTTAGTCAAATAGAGTCCATTTAAAAAGAAAAATTTAAGTTAGGTTTATTTTTAGTAATTTAGGGTTTTTGACCTCCGTTTTGTGGTCCCGTTTTGCGTTTTTAGTTAAATTTTGATTTCCCGTTATTTGTCTTCATGCTTAATTGTTAGAATTTGTTAATTTTAATTGTTAAAAGTAGTTAATCAAATCATCCATTGTTTCCAATTCAAATCATTGTCCGAGCATCAAACGTGGATTCAATTTCATAAGTCGTTGGGGAATAACGACCCGGGGAATCATACTTCCCGGTTAATATACGTATTATATTATATTATATATATTTTGAAGAATTTCCTTTTTACCTTTGTCCTCAAGGGTAAATTGGTAAATTTCCATCATATTATATATTATATTTTATACGAATCAATTTTTGGCGCCGTTGCCGGGGATTTGTGATTAAGATTCTCTCGTTTGAAGTTTGTTGATCGTGATTTGAAGACCCTTTCATTCTTGAAAGTTTTGTTTTGTTAAAAAAATAATAATAAAAAAATTATAAAATTTAAAAAATAAAAAATATTTTTCTTTTCTTTTTAGTATAATTATCATTTAAAAATATAAAAAAATCAAAAAAAATATATATAAAAAAATTATCCATAAAAAAAAATTAAACAAAGTTGGTAAAAGAACACCAACAAATAATACCTTCAATTGAGGTATTATCCATTAGTAAGTTCCCAACTCGAATCAAAGATTTAAAAAACTTGCTATTATGTGTCATTAACGAATTACGGCCCACCGTGTAAAAAGTAAATTTTTAAAGAGCTACCGTGAAGTTAATTTGATTATTAGGTTAAAGGTTGTCTACTCGTTATCCGATAATTTAGATTGTATTTAAATAAAAAAATAAAATATAATAAAAAAAGTTAAATATTCCTTTTTCTACTTTTGCATGCGCACGTCGTTCTCAAACCCGCAACTGTAACCACCGTCAACAACGAACCCAACCAGCGTTGTTTCAAATAAGTAGGGGGTGGGCCGATTTCCTTTAGAAAGAACCTTTTGTTAATCCTCCCTTAGTTCGAAGGCTGATAACCGGACCTATGCACAATTGCTCTAAGCACCCACCGAGGGGTATGAGGATGCAATTGTAATTCCTGAAATCAATGTCTAATTTTGAGTTAAAGCATGGATTGATCAATCTTTGTTCAAAACAAACAATTTTTCGTACATGATAAGTGAATCCACATCTCACATCCCGGTTATTTCAATAAAAATACTTCAACAATGAAGATTCCCGGATATCCCGAAGCACGTCAATTAAGCTTATTGCTTTTTCCGTTTTCTTTTGAAGTTCAGCCCGGAATGGCTAGAAAAAAGACCTCCACGATCAATTTTGACAGGGATGATCTGTTTCAAAATTCATTAATCAATATCCTTCCTCCTCAAAAACGACAAATCCTGTCGTAACTAAATCACGAGATTTTCAAGTAAAGATTTGGACGAATCATTTTACGAGGGCTTGGGATCGATTTTTAATAACCTTCATCAGAGCATGCCCACATCACGAATTTTCCTGAATTACATCAATTGATTTAACGTTATACGAAAGCTTTGAATGCTAATCATCAAGATTCGGTTGAATTCCTTGCTTCGGGTAGAAACTTTTGGATAAGATGCCTCGTGATGCTAGAATTATCGAGAGTAAATCCAAGTTCGGTAATTCATCAAACAAGACAGGTCGTTGTGCTAAAGTGAGTTCGAAATCAATACTTCGCCCTATAATTTCACCAGATGTTGCTGCTCTTACAACCGAAGTCTCTAAACTTAAGAATTTGATGAAGACTATGCTTATCGACAAACAAAAAGCCCAAGCTCCCGCACCCGTAAAAGCAGTCGAGCAGAGTTGTGTAACTTGTGGAGGTGCTCATTCTTATAAAAATTGTCCAGCCACCGATGGCAAATGTTTTATCGAGACAACATTCAAGAGTACGGTTTCACAGCAGCTGCAAGCCAAATTGAATTAAGGAAATACCAAAATCTAGAACTCCGATGGTTACAAAACCAAATAAATCCGACCTCCTGGTTTTCCTCCGATTCAAAACAATCAAAACCATTTCAATCAGAATCAAGGAAATAATTTCAACCAAAATCGAGGAACCAATTTCAATCAAAACTGTGGAAATAACTTTTATCAAGGTCAAGTGTATCAACCTCCGACAAGGGTTTTCCAAAACAAACAACCACCAGTGTACCAAGCTCTAACCTTATCAAGCTCCTACGTACAAACAAAAGGTGTTTTTCAAAGACCGATTTAGAGAATTGTGTCAAGGCTAATGAGCGTAGTTGAGAAAACTGGCAAAAATCTGGGCCAGGTTTTTACAAAACCAGATGACAAATTTAACGGAAATGCTTTCTAAGTTTGTAAATTCTCTAATACCAGCATCGTCTTTGGAATTCAGTTTCTCTTCCAAGTAACACGTTTCTAACACCAAGGAAAGACTTGAAGGGTAATACAACCAGAAGTGGTATTGCTTATATCAGGACCTACGATTCCTGAATCTTCTTCTCCTAAAGTAGTAGAACATAGAACCGAGGTAACAAAGGACACGGTTTTTCCTACTAATAACGGAATTACCAAAGACGTCCAACCTCCGGTTGTCCCAGTTGAAAACCAAAATCCAGTTTTTTTGAAGCCAGAATTTTGCTCCAGTTAGTGCACACCAATGCCTAACCCAAAAACTTTAAATTCCTTTATCCTTCAGGCGGAATGATGAGAGGCAACCGAGGAGAATGTCTAATGAACAAAAAGAGAAATTCTATGAAATCATCAAAGATATGAGTTTAGTCCAGAATTATTTTTCCAATGGATCTTGACTCTAATGCCCAATTTGCATTCAACGTCTTAAAGCCTTAATTGAAATAAAGAAAAGCTTATTGAGATGGCTAGAACCCCCTTGTACGAACATTGTTCTGTGGTCATACTTAAACAGTTCCCAAAAAACATGGTGACACCCGGCAGATTCCTTATTCCCAGTGTAAATTTCTCGGATGGATGAGTCTTGAGCCTTGGCCAATTTTTGGCGCTAGCATACAATCATCATGCCATTTTCCGTAAAGAAAAAGCTTAAACCTCCATAACCTGACTCCTAATACCAACGTGCATGGACACTAGAAACTAGCGAACCGATTCGATCTCACGACGATTGGTATTGCTAAAGATGTCAAGGTTAAAGTTGGTGTATTCCAAGTTTCCCCAGCCGACTTTTGTGGTCCGTTAAAGGATTTTAAACCAGACCCTCGAGTAACCTCTAATTTAGAGATGTGTTTTCTAAGACCGAAGTCGTGCGTTAATAGATGTGTACAAGGTGAATTAACACCTTCGATAGGAAATGGAGGCCATTACTTAATAATTCTAATCAAACTTTTGAGATACTCACCTCGGATAATTTAATGAATATAACGGCGAATCCGAATCGAAGTTGTTTGAATTTCATGTGAAAGAGTAGTCTCAGGAATTTCTAGGTTTTTTAGACGAGATCGCCAGTGGCAATCCCAACTACGCCGGATATGCCCGATAGTATCAAATTATCCTTCACCGTACTCTCACAAACCTTTCGGGGATAGACATTTTCTACTTCAGAAGAAGCTGATGCTTTTCATAGCTCTAATGCCGACATCCAACTTCCCGAAAGTTGATTAATCCTATTATAACCCAGAAGGGGACATGTCTAATTCACGAATCACACCTTAACATGATCCATTCCCACCACCAAACCAAGAAAATTATTTGCCATAATCAGAAAAGGAACCTTAATATTTTAAAGCCAAAACTGCCAAAACTTCAGTTGATGAACCTCCTGAGGTTAAACTTAAGGACTTACCGCCTCATCTCGAATATGCATTTTTGGAAGACAACAACAAGTTGCCAGTCATAATTGCCAAAGATTTAAGTGTCGATGAAAAGGCCGCTCTTATAAAGGTTTTAAAGTCACAAAAGCAAGCATTGCTTTGGACACTTTCCGACATAAAAAGGTATTTAACCAGAATTTTGTTTCTCAAATAAAAACTCAATGGAAGAAGACTATGAACCAGCGGTCTAACATCAGAGAAGAGTTAATCCAAAGATCCATGATGTCATTAAGAAAGAGGTTGAAAAACTTCTTGACGTTGGATTGATTTACCTAATCTCAGATAGTCCTTGGGTCAGCCCAGTGCACTGTGTGCCAAAGAAAATGAGGGAAAACGAAGAAACCAATGATGAAAATAAGTTAGTACCGACTAGACTTGTAACAGGATGGAGAGTTTGTATTGATTATCGAAAGTTGAACGAAGCCACCCGGAAAGACCACTTCCCTTTGCCATTTATGGATCAAATGCTTGAGAGACTCGCAGGAAATGATTACAATTATTACCTGAGATGGTTTCTTGGTTAAATCTTCAAATACCGCAATCTTATCCGAAAGATCAGAAAAGACCTAAATTCACCTGCCCATGGAAGAATACCGAATGTTTGCTTATCGCCGCAATGCCTTTTGGTTTATGCAATGCACCAGGCACGGTTTCAGAGGTGTATGATGCAAATCCATGATAATGATTGAAAAACAATGGAAGATTTGTCATGGATACTTTTAAGTTTTTGGAATTCTTTTTCTAAACGTGCCTTTTCCAATATAGAGAGAATGCATAAATGGTGTGAAACACAAAAAATTTAGCTCTAATTTAGATAAAACCATTTTATGGTGAAAGAAGGTCACGTACTTGGACACAAATTTTCAAAGAAAGGAATAGAAGACACCAAGGCCAAAATAGATGTCATTGCTAAAATTACCTCACCAATACCCGTCAAGTATTAGGAGTTTTTCCTATCCTTCTCGGGACAATGCATGGTTTTTACCCGGAAGATTTAACAAAGGACTTTTTGAAAGTGATTTCTCGCCAATGACATATCCCTTGAGAAAACACTTCTTTTTATTTCTAGAGAAATGCGTTCAGCTTTTTCAGACCATAAATGAAAAATTAAACCAAAAAAAAAAAAAACCGAAGCTCTCCAATTCTAATTAACTACCTGACTTGGGACCAACCCTTTGAGCTTATGTACAATAGATCTAGCGACTATCGCCATAGGTGCGATTTCTGGGCAAATGAATTGAGAAGAAAAACTTTAGGCCGATACATTATGCAAGCAAAATGATTACCGAGGCCCGAATCAACTACACCACAACAGAAAAAGAAATGTTGGCTGTGGTGTAACGCTTTATTGTGAAAAATTGCTGGTCATACCGTCATCTATGAATGAAAAGCAAAGTGTAATAACGACCCAATTCCGCCCTTAAGTACATTTATGCAAAGAAAGATGAAAAGCAAATGCTAAGATGGGTCTACCCTCAGGAACTTGATTTTAGAAGTAATTGATTAACGAAGGATGCTGAGAACGTAGCAGACCCGATCATTTGTCCTATAAGAAAACCCTATGAAAATGTTTTTCGATCCAAAGGAAATTACCAAAAATTTCCTCTCGAACACATAATATTGTGACATCTCGTTGTGACCCAAGTACCCCATTGTTTTGCCGATTAAGCAAATTACCCACGTGGCGAATTTCATTATCAAAGGAATGTCGAACTACAACAGAAAAAACAAATTTTTTCAAAGATGTCAAACACTATTTTTGGGATGACCCTTTTCTATTCAAAACCTGTGCGGATCAAGTGATCCGGCGATGTGTTTTAGGCCAAGAAGTTGTCGACATTCTCACAGTTTGCCATAGTGGACCCACCGGGAGACATTACGATGCCAACTTACAAAACGAACCGCCAAAAAAGGTTTATGACACAGGAGTTCTTTGGCCCATATCTACAGAAGAAAGCCCATATATTTAGTCCAAACTGTGACCTCATGGCCAGCAACAGAGAAAAATTACACCAATGAGATGAATGCCAGACAATATTCCATCCAGTGTGAGAAATCCTTGATGATTTGGGGCATAGACTTTAAATGGACCATTTCCGTCATCTAGAGGAAATAAGTACATACTCGTAGCTGTTGATTATCTTTCAAAATGGGTCGAAGTCAAGGCGCTCCCCACCAATGATGCTAGAGTTGTAGTTAAGTTTTTGAAATCTCTGTTTGCCCGATTCGGTACACCAAGAGCTATTATAAGCGATCGTAGGACCCATTTCTGTAATGATAAATTTGCTAAAGTAATGTCTAAGTATGGGGTCAACAACATCGTCTTACTACTCATATCACCCGACAACATGATTGGTCAAGTCGATTGTGTCGAATCGAGGGTTAAAACGTATTTTAGAAAGAACAGTTGGAGAAAACCGTGCCTTATGGTCCGTGTAACACCCGTCAATTTTCGAAAATTTAAATTTCTACTTTACTCTTTGACTTTTTGGGTCGGACTTGACTTTTTGACTTTTTGACCTTTTACGGTCACATAATAACGACAACCGCGTAGCCGGTAAATTTTTGAAACATATTTAAATAATAAATCCCATTTATTATTACTCATCTCTTATTTACATGTTTATTTTTCCAACTTATTTGAAACGAAAACGAGAAGACATCTCGCAAATTTTGAAAACCGCGTACAACGCGTACCGACACGAAAATAATTTCATTATATTAAATTATCACTTTTTATTAAATAAAAGTATTTAATATATTATATACTTTAACAAATGCCCATACTTATACATAATACCCAAAATTAATTTATTGTCTACCCATCAAAACTCTTTACAACCGGCCCTATTTTCTTGATAAGTTAGTGAAGGGTAGATATTTATGCAAAGGAAACACATTATACAACGGATAACCCTCTAGTAGCCACCAACATGATTTTGGCTCCCTTTTCTTAACCACTATTACACGGCAACATACATGTGCAATCTTAAGTCTTGTCCTAGTTGGTCCTAGTATTAAACTATTCTTACACTTAAACTTTGATAAGTTAAAACACAAGTTCATATGCTCTTGACCCCCTCCCTGAATCCTTTGGCCAAGGACTATACACCCACAAACTCACTTTACACCCCTTTTGTTCTTTACAATGACTTGTGACAAAAAGCCTTAGTCTAAAATTTACCTAAATTATTTCTACCAGACCAAGCCTTGGTTTACCCTCCTCATTCACTATCCCAAAACAACTTTCATTCTCTAGTTCTTCTCTTTCTCGCACATACGTCAAAAAGCAACACATCTCAAACGCATGCCAAAGTCTTATAATTAAGTGGTCATGCAAGATGGAGGTAGTGTTTTCTCACAGCAAGAGAAAACCATCATATCCCTCTCTTTTCTCTCATCTCGCGGCAGCAACAAGAGCGCCCAAACTAAGGTTAGAACTTGGTTGGGTTTTGGGTTCATTTGTACGTATACATATGGGTTTTCGGTTTCGATGATGTTCGTATCCGTGTTCATGTTCGAGTTTTCGTGTTTCATGAATATGCATGGTGCATGGAACACGTTGACATTCAAGGCTGGGTTAAGTTTTGATGTGTGTTCATATAAAAGGAAGTGAGTGTTCGCGATCTTGTTCGTAATCGTTCAAGTCAAGTTGGCATCCGCAAGAACTGATTTTTCACAACATCTTCAGTTAACACGCAAACCACTTGGTGTCGCATGTTCATATTTGGAATTCCTATTCGGTTTGAATATGACCTATCCGTGTTCATGTTGTAAGAAGTTTTTGTTGCGTTCTAGTTTCCGGTTTCTGCAATTTTGAGATTGTTCTTTCCTCGGGTAAAGCTTGCAAACGCGTGAAACATATAGTTTCATTGTGGTCGCCTTCTCCGACGAAGTTTGTTTTTAGCACGTGGGTTGTACGGATCTCCGACAAGGTTAGGTCACGTCCAAAATGTTATTGTTACTAAGTTCGTTTAGTTGTATGGTTATTTCGTCTCTTAACACATACACAAAAATACAATAGGTCATGGTTGATTCATCGGAGATATGCGTTTACCGGCGAGAGAGTGTACGGATTCAAGGCGAAGTGGGTTTCGACAGTTTTGCCCTCACTGCGTTGAATAGCGTTGAGGTAACTAATCTTACCTATTATTTAGAGGGTTAAGAATTAGGTATGTTCATACACCATTGTCGTAGAGGAGATAGAAATGACTCTTCATGTTTTAAACGAAGAAGATGATATGTTGGTTAGCCTACAACTAGTAAATTGATATATTAATAAATAGTAAACAAAATAATACTCGTACATATGAAAAACAACAAAAGTCAAAACATAAGCGTACTGACATGCAGTATATGATTTTGTGTCATTTGACTATTTACAAGACAGAAACCCCCTCCTAGCTTTGATAATTAACAAAATAGGTCTGTGAAAGTGACTAGTTGACAATAAAGACCCTTTAAGCATGTAAGATATTGAAATGATTAATTGATTCTTTAAGTTTATACTTATGAGTGACCTATCCAAGTATGTGTAGCACATAATTTAGACAAATATGATTGATCTAGCTAAAAATAAATATGGGTAACCGTAGTAAGTTACGGATACTAGTCTTTTGTAGAAATGTTTAAAGACCGAACACGTTAGTACAAAAACCATTGAAAACTATAAATAACAAAGAGTCAACGCCATAGTTTTTTATAATAATGCCAGCCTAAAATTAATTTATTTAAAAAGATCAAAAGCTGAAGATTAGTAAAAAGTATAAAACCGAGCTATTTTGGAAGTCGAAGAATAAGATGTTTAATGTACGTATCGTGTAAATAAGAAAATATATTTGTTAATTCACTAGCAAAATTAAATACACTAAACTGTGGGAGAAAAAATTAAAATCGATAAGTACAATTTTTCTATAGTTGGTCAAAAATGGAATTCTTTTTTTGTTAACGTGTTAAAACTTGGTAAATTATATATATGACTTTTATAAAAGTCGCACATTGATCTATAAAAATTAATATAAACTTATAAATAACACATATACATTTTTGCATGATTATATTGCTTGCTTCTAAACCGTACCATCATTTATTAGGTCGCGTATAAGCCTTTTGCATCGTTCCTGCGCTTGCTGATTTTGTGAAATCATTGCTTTTGCTTGAGGTGAGTTTATAGCCCCTCTTTCACTTGTTTTACATTTCTTTACAAATCTCGGGGGAGAATACATGCTCATTACAACTTGTTACATACTTGTTTACATACTCATACTCATTTACAAACTCGGTTACTTGAATTATGTCATACTCTCTTTCTACTTATGGATTTAAGTATTTAAAGTTGTTTATAAATACAGTATTTCTGGTTATCATCTCATGTTTACGTGTTGCCTAAGTAGCGATTAGACCACTCAATGCCCGAAACTATCATGAACTGTTAATTTCTTGACTGGAGGACCGGTTGAGGGAGCGCGAGTGTTATAAATAGATCTATTGGGACTAATTATCCCTATCCGGGTGAGTAGCGCTCACTGTGCCGGTTTGCCGGACAACGGATATATACCATGTCGAATCTCATTTGGTGTCTTGGTCAGACACTGGTAGGGCAAAAGTCATTTGGCATATTATATGCTACATAAATTAGCTTCGGTGTCATGAGCTTAGCGCAACAGTAGATACATTTTGTGTGATACTGTATCTGTTATAGTAGTCACATACATTTTGGAAATCTGGTGGTCCACACTACTTGTTGAACATTATTGATTACTAAACACTTTTCATTATACTGTAGTGAAGCAGTAGACACTATACTGTTTTGGTTTTTCATTTACACTTATATTTTATCGACGATTATAGGAATTGAATTGGTCATGCATACTTTATAAATCTTTGAATTTTAATATTTACATTTATTCTTACAAAACTCTATGAACTCACCAACTTTATGTTGACATTTTTAAGCATGTTTTTCTCAGGTGAATTAAATGCTTGGCCTACTTGATATGCATTGGAGTTTTCTACATTCAAATGATCAATCTCGTTGTATTGTTTTCAAGCTTTTCATTGTGATGAAATTATGGGACAAATGTTATAACAATTTCAAGAAAATCAACGAGATTACTTTTCAAACGACACATTTAGAGGTCGTTCTCTTGTATCCTGTGCTGTTATATTATGAAGTAACGCCCCCGGACACATTTCCGCTGCGACCCGTTTTTGGGGGTGTTACAGATTGGTATCAGAGCACTGGTTATAGAGAACTAGGTTGCATATTTTACCCTAGACTATAACCGTTTTCACAAACATTGCATCACATCAAACATTTTCAAAGTGCATACACACTACTTGCTTATGTGCTTACATTACTGGTTACATTAAGTGCTTACGTGACATACATATATATAATATATATATGCTTGCATTCCTTTTACGTATATCGTACGCTTATCTATATAGGAGTTATTATATAAATACCAGAATATTTCTAAGACTTTGTGGGTTGCACAATGGTCTCATGTTACTGCTTAGACATTGTGAGTTGCACAATGGTCTCACTTCGTTCTCAGACATTGTAAGTTAGACAATGGTCTCTAAATATATTTTTCATGACTTTATGCAATATCGTATTACACGAAGACTATCATAACTTTTGTTTACATAGAATTATGTATGAATCTAAGTATTACAAGTCTTGTATGGGCGGGACTTGTAATATGAGGATTGATATGATAATTGCTATGTTAACAAAACCCGTCACAGTTCTGTTTACATGGGATTATGTATGAATCTAAGTATTACAAGTCTTGTATGGGCGGGACTTGTAATAGGAGGATTGATATGATAATCGCTATGTTGACTCGTTCATAAGAACCTTTACATTATTTACTCTAACCGAGTACTCATTGACTATCTTGAACTCTATGTTGATCTCGCCTGGTAGTTTTTACTCTCGATATCCGAAGACGAGTTTTAAACACTCATCCCATACTCATTAGAGCACATGCATCGTCATGACATCCATCACCTTGAAGGTTATGCGAGTACGCGTATTACATCCGAAATTATTAAGTAGGATGATTTATAATCTATTTATTTGAAAGGATTGGGATGCCTCTTCATTTAAATAAATAAATTGTAAATCACCGAACCATAAGTTTATCAATTCATTATTTACATAAATTGGGACGCTTCTTTATGCAAATAATGAATTATAAATGAGTGGGCTTAATGGTATCCAATATGACACGAGTACGAACTCGAATCCAATATTCACCAGAATTCGTAAAAAGGCCTAGAAACACAATTGTGCCTTACCACTCAGCAAAATCTTAAGGCCTCACTTAAGCTACCTTATCTCATTCTTAAAGTTATTACTTTTGCCGTTACAAATCTTTACGATCGCGAACTGCTCGTGGAACTAATAGACTTGTTACACTTGGGCTAATGGAGTTGATTTATCCTCAAACTAACGACTGAATGCAATATTCCACCGTCTATCGCATAAGCTCTCCCGCGAGCTCCTCCCATTTGTTGAACTTTATTATGGGGATATTGGTTCTTGAAATGTCCTCACGCTCGGCATCCTACCACCAATTGTCATAGTTATTGTCGTTATGGTTGCGGTTGTTGGGTCCTGGAGCGGTCCCAGCTTGTACAATTTTATCCAATATGTAATGCAACCCCCCTTAAACCAAATAAACAACTACCAACGAAAGAGATAGTCGAACCATTCATTTCGCGGCCACTAGTACGTAGACTTAGGTCGCGATACATCCTAGTACTGCCAAGTAGGTTGAATACTTACATCCATAAGCCTCGTCCGATGTAAATCATCAAACATTACAGATATCAGAAACTAGAATCTGTCCTTGAACATTAAGAACTTTATATAGACATACCCACGCGATCACACCTTTCTCCTTTGATGTGTTCACTATTAGGAGGCTTCCTTCGTAACACGTTTAGATCAATCATGAATCTTGTAATGATGTTTTTCTAAAACCTATTCTAATAGATAAAATATCCTGATCAAACCTAGCAAAAAAAAATCTTGGTATATTGAGAGGTGTCAAAACATCAAATTTTGCTGACTAACGTTATCAACGTCATATTCAAAACTGGTTTATTAAATCTTAAATCTTTTTCTTGATCACATAATCGATTAACACAAATCGAATCTCGGGACGAGATTCCTTTAAGGGGTAGGTACTGTAACAACCGGCAATTTTTGAAATTTTAAATTTCTACTTTACTCTTTGACTTTTTGGGTCGGACTTGACTTTTTGACTTTTTGACCTTTTACGGTCACATAATAACGACAACCGCGTAGCCGGTAAATTTTTGAAACATATTTAAATAATAAATCCCATTTATTATTACTCGTCTCTTATTTACATGTTTATTTTTCCAACTTATTTGAAACGAAAACGAGAAGACATCTCGCAAATTTTGAAAACCGCGTACAACGCGTACCGACACGAAAATAATTTCATTATATTAAATTATCACTTTTTATTAAATAAAAGTATTTAATATATTATATACTTTAACAAATGCCCATACTTATACATAATACCCAAAATTAATTTATTGTCTACCCATCAAAACTCTTTACAACCGGCCCTATTTTCTTGATAAGTTAGTGAAGGGTAGATATTTATGCAAGGAAACACATTATACAACGGATAACCCTCTAGTAGCCACCAACATGATTTTGGCTCCCTTTTCTTAACCACTATTACACGGTAACATACATGTGCAATCTTAAGTCTTGTCCTAATTGGACTTAGTATTAAACTATTCTTACACTTAAACTTTGATAAGTCAAAACAAGTTCACATGCTCTTGTCCCCTCCTGATCCTTGGCCGGCCTATACACCTCACGAACACACTTTACCCCTTTTGTTCTTACATTGACTTGTGACTATAAAAGCCTTAGTCAAATTTACCTTAATTGTTTCTTTTCTATCTACAAAGACCAAAGCCTTTGATTACTCCTTCATTATCAACTATCCCAATACATCTTTCATTCTCTTTTCTCTCTCTCTCCACATACTGCAAAAGCAACACATCTCAAATGACATGCAATTCCTTATAATAAGTGTCATGCAAGATAAGGTATTGTTTTCCCTCCTCAAAGCAAAGAGAAAACCATCATCCTCCTCTCTTTTCTCTCATGCTCGCCAACAAGAGCGCCCAAACCTAGGGTTAGAAATGGTTTGGGTTTTGGTTCATTTGTATGTAACATATGGTTTTCGGTTTCGATGATGTTCGGATCCGTGTTCATGTTCGAGTTTTTCGTGTTTCACGAATATGCATGGTGCATGGAACACGTTGACATTCAAGGCTGGGTTGAGTTTTGGTGCGTGTTCATATAAAAGGAAGTGAGTGTTCGCGACTTGTTCGTAATCGTTCAAGTCAAGTTGGCGTCCGCAAGAACCAATTTTTCACAACATCTTCATACACGCAAACCACATGGGTGTCGCATGTTTCATATTTTGGAATTCCTATTCGTTTGAATAGTGACCCTAGTCCGTGTCATGTATAAGAGAGTTTTTGTTGCGTTCTAGTTTCCGGTTCGTGCATGTTTGAGTTGTTCTTGCTCGCCAAACATGCAAAACGCATGGAACATATGAGTTTCATTGCGGTTCGGCCTTCTCTGATGAAAGTTCGCTTTTATAACCCTTGGGTTGTAAACGGATCTCCAACAAGGTTAGGTCACGACCAAAATGTTATTGTTACTAAGTTCATTTTGTTGTATGGTTATTTCGTCTCTTAACACACACACAAAAATACAATAGGTCATGGTTGATTCATCGGTAGAAAAGCATTTTACCGGAGAGAGTGTTTCACGGATCAGAGTCAAGTGGGTTTCGACGGTTTTGCTCTCACTGTGTTGAATAGCGTTGAGGTAACTAATCTTACCTATTATAGAGAGGGTTAAGAATTGAGTAGGTTCGTACATCATGGTCGTAGACGAGATGGAAATGACTGTCCATGTTTTAAACAAAGAAGATGATAGGTTGGTTAGTACATTTCTATTAAATTGATATTATTAATAAATAGTAAACAAAATAATACTCGTACATATGAAAAACAACAAAGTCGTTCGTATGCGTACTAACATGCACGTTATGATTTGTTCATTTGAACTAATTTACAAGACAACCCCTCCTAGCTTTGATAATTGACATAATGGTCCCTGAAAGTGACTAGTTGACAATAAAGACCCTTTAAGCATGTAAAATATTAAAATGGTTAATAGATTCTTTAAGTTTATGCTTATGAGTGACCTATACAAGTATGTTTTGCGACATAAATTAGACTAATATTGTTTCGAGCTTAAAATAAATATGGTAACCGTAGTAGTTACTATACTATCTTTTGTAGAAATAGTTAAAGACCAACACGTGAGTATAAAAACCATTGAAAACGGATAAATAACAAAGAGTCTACGCCATTTTTTTATATAATCGACGAAACTTAAATTTAATATAAAAAAGTCAACAAGCAGAAGAAAGAAAAAAGTATAAAACGAGCTATTTGGAGTCGAGATTAAGTGTTTTAGTGTAACGTATAGTGTAATAAGGAAAATATATTTTTGGTAAGTCACTTAGCAAAATAAAAACACAAATACTGTTTAGGAAGAAAATATTAGACCGAGTAAGTTACTAAATCTCTAAATAGTTGGTCAAAAATGGAATCTTTATTTTAGTTAAAGAGTAGAAACATGGAAAATTTATATAAATGACATTTAATAAAACCGCACATTGATCTATAAAAAATATAATATAAACTTATAAATAACACATGCATTTTTACATGATTATATTGCTTGCTTCTAAATCGTACCATCATTTATTAGGTCGCGTATAAGTCTTTTGCATCGTTTCTGCGCTTGCTGATTTTGTGAAATCGTTGCTTTTGCTTGAGGTGAGTTCATAGCCCCTCTTTCACTTGTTTTACATTTCTTTACAAATCTCGGGGGAGAATACATGATCATACAACTGATACATACTTATGTTTTACATACACATACTCATTTACAAAACTTTGGTATTACTTTGAATTTATTCATAACTCTCTTTCCGACTTATGTATTTAAGTAATTTAAAGCAGTTTTTTATGAATACAATGGTTATATCTTTTCTTTGGACAACAAGTATTTCTGGTTAACACACAAGGTTTACTGTTTGCCTAGAGAGCGATTATACCACATAATGCCTGAAACTATCATTAACACTTGTTAATTTTTTATGACATGGAGGACCGGTTGAGGGAGCGCGAGTGTTATAAATAGATCTATTGAGACTAATTATCCCTATCCGGGTGAGTAGCGCTCACTGTGCAGGTTTGCCGAACAACGGATATATACCATGTCGAATCTCAATTGGTTCCTTGGTCAACACAGGTAGGTCAAAAAGTCATTTGGCATATAATATGCTACATAAATTAGCATCGGTGTCATGAGCTTAGCGCAATAGTAGATACGTTTTGTGTGATACTGTATCTGTTATAGTAGTCACATACATTTTGGAAATCTGGTGGTCCACACTACTTGTTGAACATTATTGATTACTAAACTCTTTTCATTATACTGTAAGTAAAGCAGTAGACACTATACTGTTTTGGTTTTTCATTTACACTTATATTTTATCGACGATTATAGGAATTGAATTGGTCATGCATACTTTATAAATCTTTGAATTTCAATATTTATATTTATTCTTACAAAACTCTATGAACTCACCAACTTTATGTTGACATTTTTAAGCATGTTTTTCTCAGGTGAATTAAATGCTTGGCCTACTTGATATGCATTGGAGTTTTCTACATTCAAATGATCAATCTCGTTGTATTGTTTTCAAGCCTTTCATTGTTGAAAGGAAATTATAAGGATAAATGTTATAACAAATTTAATTAAGAAATTCAACGAGAATTACTTCAAACGACACATTTAGAGGTCGTTCTCTTGTATCCTGTGCTGTTATATTATGAAGTAACGCCCCCGGACACATTTCCGCCGCGACCCGTTTTTGGGGGTGTTATAGTTCGATAGGTTTGATGACGCTCTGTGGGCATTTTCGTACATCTTAAAAGACACCATTGGTTTTGCAACACCTACAAAGCTTCGTATATGGATAGAGCCGTTTCATCCTACCTATCGAATAGAGCAAAGCGTACGGGCTTTAAACATGCTAATTATGAATCTTAAAACCGCGTGTGATCCCGTAAGATTGCGACTTTAATGACTTAACGAGCTTCTGATCAAGCATACAAAATTCATTGATTTTATAAAGAGATGAACATAAGAAGCTTCACGACTCAAGAGATAAAAAACCGTATTTCAATGTGGTGAAAATCAATTTTTGGCTTTCACCATAACAAAGTTTTTTCCATATGGCACTAGCAAAATTATCACACTCACTAAGTCTGACATCAAACACATCAAAGTGAACTGCCGACCGCCAACCTCTGAGGGGGGGTGGGGTGAGGGGGTGGTGTGCGCGTGAAGTAGTGGGGGCACGTACTGGTGTAGCGGGGGGGGGGGGGTGGGGGGGGGGGGGGGGGGGGGGGGGAGGGGGGGGGACACGCATGGGGCGCGGCGAGGGAGGGGTGTGGGTGCCGGGCAGGGATGGGGGGAGCAAAGAACTTTTCGCCCGACGGGGGGTCGGTGGTACGAAGGGTGTAATTCAGGTAGACTGACGAGTCCAATCTATGTGACTCGGTTACCAAAACAAGCGTTTCGTGGAGGCACCCCATGCTTATCCATTTTCTATTTATTCTTTTTAAGCTTCTAATGTGTTGTAGGAGGCTAGTACTCTTTCCGTTTTTGTGTTTGTTTGTCTTGTGATTGTCCGCAAGGATAGACCCAATTTTGAAGACTCTCGTTTTCGTATTTTTTGTCCTCCCGGTCCCTCGAGCTTCCTAGCCTTTGTTGCCATTAGTTTGTGGAAAATCCGATAACCTAAAAGATATTATCACTAACATTTAACTTATAACACACTTGAATAAACGGCCTTAAGATTTTTGTGATACTTTCTTCATGTTTTAAGTTATAGCATAGACATATGTGAATTCTAGTATGGGTTTTTAAGACTTAGACTAGGAAACAATGAGGACAATGTTGATTAAGTATTGGGAAGTATATTTCGATATGATCTTGCCTGACTTTTAAACGCCTTGTTCACTACGAACCCATTTTTCCCCACAAAAATTTTAAAAAATATGAAAAACTTTAAAATTTTTAAAAAATTTTTCAAAAAAATAAAATAAGTGTTTTTGTCACAATTTTGACTTTCCTTTCTTGCCTGGGTAGAATAAGAGTAAATTTTGACCCGATCGAGCGTGTTGAAGTCAGCTTGTTCTTTATAACTTTTAGGCTAAGCGTTCGCATAATTTTGCAAGAACAAAAAAATGATAGAGTTTAAGTAATGAGTAGGATGCAAAACAAGGCTTATTTGGAAATCTTAAGGAGCTCATTATGTAACCTTGTTGCTTTTTCTCGCCAGAAACTCTAACGAGGATTAATATACGTGCTGTTTTTGGAGATTAAACTTAAATCAACAATTTTTATGTAATATATAGCAAAATTTTTAGTCTTAGTTCAAATTTATACTTGAATTTTTCAAAAAGAAGTCTTATATATATATATATATATATATATATATATATATATATATATATAACAAAAAAAATACGATAAATGATAAAAAAACAAATAACAGCTGTGGCTGATAAAAGAGTTTACTACCTCTTTTGCCCGGCTCACAACCAATGAGGTGAGTCATCTAAAGAAAGCCCATAGTAAGAATAAAAGATCCGAGACTGATAAAGTTTATGCCTCTTGCCGTGCTACACAACCGATGTTTACAACAACAGACCTTTCTAAAAGGTCGAGGGTTATAATTGCATAAATGTTTAGATAATTAAGTTTACATTAACAAATTGACTTCTTTTGTTAAATTGAAATAAGCTTTTGTCACTGACTAATCTAATTTATAAGCTAAGAATATTCATAAACCTGAGAGATTTTTGAAACTAAGGTCCGTTGAGTCCCGGATACTAGTCTCTGTGGGGTGTAAAAAGCCTGGTCACATTAGCGCAAAGGTTGGATGAGCCGAGACTAAAGTCCCTACATTGGATGATCTCGCCGTTTAAACTCAATATTCTAAAGTGGAACGTAAAGCATGGTATATTGCAAAAAGTGATTCATATATGAAATTCAAGAATAGCACACTCCCTAAGAAATTAATATAAATGTCGGGAGTAAAAAAGTTCCCAAAGTTGTAAATATTAGTAGGTTGCCTAGCATCCTTACTGATATTTTGGCTATGGATTTAGTTTTAAGCTTGGTTTGGACAAGTGAAAAGTCGGGAAAGATGAATTTATCCTTTTTGGGGGCATTCTCATAATCGAAATGCATCTTGTTCTATGATCTCTAACAGTTATGAAAATAACGAAAGTCAAAATTATCTCAACTATATTATTAATAAAAAAAATAAAAATTAAAAAAAATTAAAAAAAATTGGAAAAGTTTTAGAAAAATAGGAAATAGGGGTGTTTTATAACTTGTGATCTCTTAACTCTCTCCACAAAAATCTTGGCTACTTTTCAAAGGTTTAGTTTTGGGAAGTTAATGCGGTATTAAGAGTTATAAGAGCATAAACCTTGCGTGAGGACATGCAATCGCTTAGTTTGGGGAATTTTGATATGTGTGAAAACACATATCTATTTTATATCAAAATAGACCCTAAAAAGACGAAATTGTGATTTAAATGCTTGAATATTGCTTGTTTTGTCTTTGTGATTGTGTAGGAACGGATAAAGCAAAAAATCACAAGAAAACGGTCAAAAATCGGACAAACACGGACACGGGAACGGAAGAGCACACAAAGAGCCAGGAGAATGCTATCAAGTTAACCCTTAGTCAACCCTTGGTCAAAGTCACAACAAGACAAAATCCAAAATCCCAAAAGCAGTCCCTAAAAAAATCAACCAAATTGCAAAATTAACCTTAAAACCTAACCCCGTTATCTTTTATTAATAAAAAGATAACGGGCGTTATCTCTTATAACAAATAAAAACCATACCTATTAACATTTCCAAAGCCCAAAACAATCACCCACGGCCCAATCCCGTTAAAAGCCCAAAGTCAAACAATTATAAATCTCGGGTCAACGAAGTCAAACCCCCAACTTTTATAAGTTAAAAAAAGCGAGAAAATCCGTTTTTACTGTAGATCGTCTTCTACCTTTTCACCCAGGGTCAATTCAAAGGGCATTTCATAATTGAGGGCTAAGATGGGTAATTAAGGTGACAAAGAACACATGGGTAGGTTAAAACGTCATATAAAGCTCCTATTGGCCAAACCCAAGAAAGAATGCCATGGTGGACATAAAAGAAACACAAGGAAATAATTGGATTTGTACTTGATACACTCCCCAAAAGAGCAACAAACTGTCTCAATCCACAGGATTGCCAACTGCATCCGTGTTGAGATATTATGTGATCCACCGGCTAAGATTTTTGCTCTTCCAATCATTGAGAAAATAATGTCGAATGAGATCAAGAGGAGTGTGTAACAACTCCGGCTCCTAAGAAGCCTTCATCAACAGGCTATTTGTTTGCCTTGAAAATATGTTCGGCTAATACGGATAATTACATTAGATAAATAGGTAAGACTGCACAGGACCTAAAATGTCTAGAATTTTATAGATTAGAGAGTCAAGACAAATTATATCCCCCCATACTTTCCATGGAGGGGTGAGGATATCATTTCCACTTGTAATAAGGTGTGTGTTCTCTCTCTAGAAAACACACATCTCCCCTTCTCTCAACTAAATAAAATGCTAAACATTGTATTCAACAAAATCCTCCCCGACCTCCGATCATGTCTTTTTGGTTATGTGAATCTTTAGGGTAACAATTGGCAATCCAAGCTGCATGGGTGTATTGTATCAAGTGTTTGTTTGTTTAGGTTCTACAGTTCATGTCATTATTCATGTTATGTTCACTAATTATATTCGAACTGTTCATACCGTTTTTTTTTTTAAATCAAAGAACAGGTGTTGTTATATGTTGTTACAAGTTCTGTTTCAATCTGGGTTTACATTTGTTCATTTTTTTTGTGCTTAAATGTCAAGAAATAAATCTGGGTTCATAATATTTCTTAGCTGCGTTTTGTCTAAAAGACAAAAGTACAAAAAGTACATATATGCAGGTTGCGTTTTGCCTCGAAAGATTGCGTTTTGGTGGTTTGAGAGTTATCGTTGCGTTTTGAAAAATTTGGTTGCGTTTTGGTTCAATACTCTTGCGTTTTGACGTTGCGTTTTGAAGATTGAAGACCTTTACGATGAAAACATAAACATCACGCTGCCCAAATTTTTTGAGACATTGCGTTTTGTCTCAAAACGCAAGGTTGCGTTTTGACTCGAGATGGGTTGCGTTTTGCTTAGGGCTGGTTGCGTTTTGCTAAACCAAGACCCAAACCGAGTCAACTCGGTAATTACCGAGTTGACCCGGTCAACACTCAAAGTGTAAACAAAACGCAACAACAACTTCAACAGACAACAACAAATCAAACATCAACCAACTATAACCAACAACCTCAACAACATCACAGCCTCATCAACTACAACATCATATCCTCAAATCCGACTCGATCTACCTACCTCATCGTCACATCAAACAACAACAACTCCATCTCCACCCATCAATGACTCAAAATGAAATGCATAAAAGTAAACAAGATCTCAGATTTTATTCCCTTCGTGTACAATATGACAAGACCGTAAAGATCACTATCACGAAAGAATAAATCATCACTGATCTTTGCAAAGGCATAACCCTTTCTTTAATTTTCAAAATTAAAGATTGTGTCATAACAACTATGTTATAAACAATATTTGTTTCGATTAAATAAAACACAAAAAAACCTACCTGAGACCATAAGTATGATCTTGAAGCCATTATCACCTTGGGCTCTTCGTGTGTTTTATGGAAGATAGAAGATCTTGATTCGGTAAAGATTGAGATTTGATGATGAGTGCATATGATTGGTTTGTGTCTCATATTTATTGATGAGATATGAGAGCAGTTTTATTTTTGAGAGAGAAACTTCTTTGACTGCGTTTTTTTTTTAAGTTGAGTAGAGTTTAGGGTTGATTATTGAAATATAGAGGGATTTGGGAAAATTACAACATAATTTTTCTTATGGGATATACATGATTTGTAACCGGGTATATGGATTGTGATGTGGGCCGTATTTTGACTACATTCATTAGGCCGGTTCTGTTTAGAAAAACAATCATGGGCCGAATATAATTTTGATTATGGGCTACAATTTATTATGACCGAAAATTAGGCATGGTTAGTGAGTATTGGAATTGGGCCGGCTATTTGACAAATAAAAGTGTCGAGTATAAGTTTGGAGTGGGCAGAAAATTTAACCAATTTTATACAAGGATTTTTTATAAATTGGTTAAATGGACATGTTATCGGATTAAGCCGGGTACTAAAACGCTTTCACGTCAAGTTGGACTAGACAATGTTTTCTCGTTGACGATAATTCAAAAATAACATTTGTCCTAGTTTAACGACATTCTTGAACAAACAAACAATAAACATGATACATAACATTAAAAACGATCCGAATAAGATTCCACATAAACGTCTAAAAACGGCTAATGAATACGGACTCAAATGTCAAGTGATTACGGAGTTTATTTGGTATCTCTTATTTGAGATTGAAGTGAGTTTCACGAAGGCGTTTACTTATTTCATCATCGAGACTTCCTTCTACGTTCGTTCCGCCCCCACCTTTTCCTTAACCCAATCTATCGTTTGACTGACTTGCTTGAAACGTATACAGTTATGATTGAGACTGGATTATCAGTTAACCCGATGTAAGGAGTTACATTTTAGTACTCGCGGGTTATAGCTATCACTTAAAGGAGTTACGTTGTAGTGCTTAGTGTCACACGCAGATGCCGATGTGGATGGTCTCAAGAGGTGTTGTACTTATTTTGGCTCTTAGTTGAGTGTAAGGTACTTCAGGCTATCCTTCTGCACCATTACTTCAATCAACAATAGTGCAAGCTTAAGTAACAAATTTGGGAATTTTACTTCATTTTCAAGTCTGGTATATCAGGTTTACTTCACCAAGTGGTCATAGCAATAGCCAACAGAATACAAGGTTGGTAAGTTAGCAGAGAGTTTAATGGTTGAGATGTGATCAGCAACTCTCACAGGTATTTGTAGCTACTTGAACGTCAATGGAACTATTCACAAGTCTTAGCAAAAACCCCCCCCCCCCCCCCCCCAATCTTTTCAGAAGTTCTTCATTGTCTTTCATAACTTTTCAAGATTTTTGCTTATGACAATAACTTCTCGAGTATATGGTCGTACACGTCAATGATGCTTCCGAGAGTTCGAAACGATCATGGGGGAATACGTGTACTTTAATACTTTGATGTAATCAGGTCAACTTCCAGGGGGAAGTAGTATATACTACTTTACTTAGTATGGTTTTGGAAATATTCTGGTACCATGCGAGAGAAGAATTGTTGCTGGATCTCTGCATGTTCCCCCGAGACGGATAATCCAAGACCCGAAATTCATGATACAGTATAAGCCATATTAGATGTGTGGTTGACTGTTTCCTTCTACAAAATTCTGCTGTGCACTTTAAATGTCAATGTTAGAAGATCGTCTCAAGCTACATCAAAGTTTCAGAATCAGCTCAGAGTAACAGATTTGGTTTGGAAGGGGAAGCTATTCATGAAACTTCGCCAAAAACGAGTTATGAAGAAAGCTTTTAAGACATGCTTGCATGATTTGGGGGAAGTTAATCCAACTCAGCATAACTACAAAAGGTGGTATATTATTAGTTAGTTTTTCTTTAAGTATATTAGTTAGTCTATTAGGTTATATTATTGTACAATTTTTTGTGTGGGGTCTCGGATATAAAAAATACATATGTTTATTATTTATATGATGAGTCTTTTTTTATTCCAGAACAAGTCAAGCCTCAGAAGATCCAAGCTGGAGTACAAGTATCAAGACTAGAAGACAAAGACGTCATCTTCAGCATTGGAAGCGCTTTGGATGTCATTTTATTTTGTTGTATTTGTACTTGTTAGGAACATTGTAAGTAATTCCGTATGCCCACATATTGGGGGGAGATTGTTAGCCTTAAAATATGTCGGCTAATACGGAATTACTTAGTATAAAATAGTAAGAACTCCACAGGGACCTAAAATGTCTAGTTTATGATACATTAAGAGAGTCAAGACCTATATAACCCCCCTCCATACTACCTGGGATGGGTGAAGAATTCATTTCACTTGAATAAGGTGTGTGTTTCTTTCTCTCCTCTAGAAAACACACAACTTTCCCTTTCTCTACTAAATATATGGCTAAACATTTATTCCGAGTTCTCCCACGACCTCCGGATCATGTCCTTTTGTTTCTATGTGAATCTTTATGGGTAACAACTATTTATAGCCTCACACCTGCAACACACAAGAGGACTAGTTTTTTTATTTTTTTTGCTTATGTATAAATTAGCTATTAAATTTTTTCATTCCATTTCCATTTCTAATTGTAACTGCTTAAATTTCAACACCTTAATGTAATCAATTTTGGTTAAAGAAAAGCTTACCTTGTAATCTCTTTTAAGTGTTTTACTCTCAAATTTTACTCTCTAACTGTCAATAAGCTCTCAATAATCCTAAGATTAAGCTACTAATTCATAACCTCCGCTTAATCTTATTGTCAGCTCTCGACAAGTCTCTAAGTGCTTGTGATCGAGCTTATTACTCCTTTAATTCCACTTAAACTATAAAAATCAGCCCTATTACTTGATTATTGGACTTCTTAAGCTTAAAGGACAGGGAAGCTAACAATGGATGAGCTTCCAAGGACTTTACTAGCTTATCCATAAGGATAAGCTAGAGCTAGTAGATAAACTCATTTGAGCAATTAAGCCTTGTTTAGCTAAAGGTTTAAGATAAGTTTCTCAATTTTCCATTTCTGTCATTAATTCACTAGCTTAAAAGTTGCTTATTTCTGCTTATTATAGTTAAAACTGTGACTATCTATATGTATTTTTATGCTTGTTAATTATCTTTCATTATCTGTTTATGATTTTTTATAGAATAAATATGAGATTTCTCATATTTCTCTTTAAATTTTAAATCTGTCATAAGCCAAAAATTCATACATAGTTATAAATCTCTTTAATTATGCTTAATCAAGTTGTTAGTTAAAAGCCTTATAAGGTCCTGTTCATAATTGTTTGTTACTTGGTAATTTAAGTTTCAGATCTCAGATTTCAATTCATAAGCTAAAATGGAAACTGTCTAGTAAATGGGTTTAGGATTAATGAAAGTATGACCTTCCATAAGTCAAAATAAGTTTTGTTATTTTCAATTTGGTCCAGCTTAATATTTATAATAAAAAAAATAAGTTTTTAAAAAGTTTTGATCATTAGTTTATGTTTAAGAAAATTTTGAGACTAATCTCTTTTGGTTCCTACACCAGGTGGAATTTTTTCCTTTCCTTTGCTTGTTAAAATAATTTGAGACCAAGCCCCTCATTGATCTTGATCTTGTTTGTGTTGATTTAAACACAAATTCTCATGAAGAGTCTAGTACAGGATTGCAAACTTGGTCACCTGCAATATTGGTTTTGCCCCTTTGCCAATTTGCATCAGATAGCGACCTCACCGCAAGTCCTTGAACGCAGTGGTTTTTGATCAAACTTAGGATATCTTATTTGGTTTTTAGCTTTTAAAAATCAGTAGGGTTATAGTTAACATGTAGGTTAATATAGATTAAAACTTGTTTTTCATATTTTAGCTTATTACATAGGATAAATCAGCTTTTAAAGTTCAATAAAAAAACCCAAAAAGCCAAAAACAGTAGTAACTAAAACTTAGCTTTTAAACTTAGATTTCAAGCTTTTAGTATTAGTTTTTATCATTTATATTTGTAGCTTATTAATAGAGTAATTAGATTTCAAAAGCTTAGGGTCTGTTATAGCTTATAGAGCTTTTTAGCTTATTTAGATTTTGAGTTTTTAATGCTTATTTCTGAGTTAGCCTTTTAGATCATCAAATTAAGTTAGCTTATAGTGTTCTTAGCTTAGGTATCTTTTAAAATTTAGTTGCCAGGTATCATAAGCTATCTAGGACAGCTTTTGGTTTGTAATTTGGTGCTTATTTGGATCCTTTATGCTTATTTTAATGTAAACAAGCTTTTTGGCCCTCAAAGGCTCACTCACTGTAAACAACTTTTTCATTAGCTTTTTGAGTGCTTATTTTTGAGTTTCAGCTTATATTTTCTTTATTAAAGTAGCTTAAAAAGTTGTCCTCTACAACTTTTGTTCTTTAAGTTTTTATAAAAAAAAGGGAAGTGGAAATCGGGGGGGGAGAAGTCTACGAGACCCCGACCTCAACACCTCAACCCTTTATAACACACCACACACCACACACTACCGCTGTGCCCTTGGGTCTTTTTCATAAGACTCTCACACAATTTATTCTTTATATTCATTTAGGCCCAATAAGCCAAATAAGCTGTTATAGCTTATTTCGCAGCTTATTTGATAAGCTGTGATATAACTTATTTTGACCAGATTTAGTATGTAAGTTATTTTCTTAATTTTTCTAGAATACGTTTAGTATTTTTAATACATTTATTTTCAATAAAAACTTTAAAAAATCATAAAGTTTAGAAAAATATCAAAAAAAAATAAACTTTTATAGAAAATTTTCTTTATCATAAAGTTCATAGAAAATTATTAAGTTTTTACTTTCGGAGGTCCTAATATGCAAAAATTTCGATTTTTTTAAAGAACGTTATTTTCCATCTCGTTCTCCTTTTTTGTGTTAAAACGCTCATTTCAACTCACGTTTTGTTCTAGTTTTCTTAAACTTACTTTTTAATCAAATAAAGTCCATTTAAAAAGAAAAAATTTAAGCTAGGTTTTATTTTTAGTAATTTCGAGGATTTTTAACCTCCGTTTAGTGGTCCTGTTTTGCGTTTTTAGTTAAATTTTGATTTCCCGTTATTTGTCTTCATGTTTAATTGTTAGAAGTTGTTAATTTTAATTGTTAGGAGTAGTTTATCAAATCATCTATTGTTTCCAATTCAAATCATTGTCCGAGCTTCAAACGTGAATTCAATTTCACAAGTCGTTGGGGATAACGACCCGGGAATCATACTTCCCGGTTAATATACGTATTGTATTATATTATATATATATATTTGTGAAGATTTTCCTTTTTACCTTTGTCCTCAAGGATAAATTGGTAATTTTCCATCATATATTATATATTAAGATTTTTATTTTTAACGTGTTTGAGATATTCTACGAAACAATTTAACACAATTCTGACCTGGCATAGCCTTCTGGGGGAGCCGATATAGAGAGATATCCGAGGGAGGCATTCCACGGGTCATCGTATACGGATACGACGGACTCCCCTAATACACCAGTAAGCCCACATCACCACAAAGGATTACATACCCAGGGCCCCAGAGGATCCACAAACACCGCCAGTTCCTCAGGACGAGGATGAGCGTGAGCCTATGTTCGTACAGGCACATGATCCTGATTACGTGCTAGAGCCTGTATACCCTGAGTATATACCATTGGAGGATGAGCATGTGTTCCCAACTGAGGAGCAGCCATTACCTCCTGTTGATTCATCATCACCTACTCGCTGGAGTCACCCAGGTATAGTACTAAGTCGAGATCCCGAGGAGGATTCAGAGGAGTATGAGGATGATGAGACAGAGGATGGTCCGTTGACTATCCTAATTACGGGGCAAAGAATATGGGAGATGATGAATGAAACGGACTATTCATCTGGGGATGACGCCCGATGATGAAGGAGAGCAGATGACGATGAGAGGAGGAAGCCCACTTAGCTCCTCCCGGGCAGACGTCTAACTACTATTGTGTATCCTACTGAATGAGCCTGTTTCCCCACCTAGGGAATAGAGCGAGCGATAAAAACCACCGAGCCCCTCCACGACATTACTGATGGGGCTAGGATTACCGTCCGTTGGGCCTCAGTGCTGTCTATACCATTACCCCGTTTCCACCAGAAGGCAGAGGTTGAGAGACGTCAGGGCCGACATGTGACTACTACAATCACCATCAACAATTCAACATCACCACCAATCTCACTATCACCTCACCACCACTCTGAAGGGAAGAAGCGCCTGCTATGGTGCAAAACCGGGCCCTACCTCTGCACATTCATCACCACCACACCTGAGGCCAACACCATTGACTACCATCATCTGGGTGTCTAACCGCCAAATCCAGAACTCAAGATAAGCATCCACTCATACCCCTTATTGATGCAGATTACATCTCTGCATTACCATCACCTCTACTACCACCACTACTATCTTCTCTATACATATCACCACCACGTCGTTGACCATAGAGTATGAATGTTCCCAAGACTGGAAATGCCAACCGAACATCACAAGGAGGTTGTGATTATCCACTCATAGGCTCCAGGATATATATTCGGCGGGAGGAATACTACTCCAGACCTACCTGAGGCTTCGACGTGGTAGATTATGGGTTTGATCACACCGTAGATGCTAAAGCGGAGGACAGCAGGGATTATATGAGTGAGGTTGGGTACTGTATTAGGAGGATACTTGGAAGACTCGGCAAAAGAGTTCAGTTTCTTGAGGTAGCACCTATGAACGGTGGGAGAGGTCAATATTAGGGTTACAGAGCTTGCTGAGCTCCATTAGCTATACAAAAGACTGGTATGCTTTAACTAGAGGATTGCTCAGGATATAAGGTCTCGTATCTCATAGCGAGTTCCCGAATATGGACTCACAGCAGTGTCAGACTTACCTTATGGGGGATAGGATGACTCTCCAGGAGACAGTATGGATTGTGGAGGAGGAGGCCTATGCTTCCCGAGAGGTTTGGGCTCAATCGATAGGATTGAGTCAGGCAACCCATCAGGAGCTTCAGACCCACTGTGATCATGTGTATGCACACGAGACCCATATCCGGGCACATCAGGCACATCTACAGCTGCAGAGTACTCTCATTCAGACACAACACCAGGTATATGAGACTCGTTTCCAGATGCAGCAGGCTGAGATGGCAGCGTTCGAGAGACTGACCGTAGGCATCAATCACAGATGGCAGAGACTCTCTGAGTGATGAGAGACATGAGTCGAGAGATGAGTGACATGCAGGCCGAGTTGTTAGCACATCAAGAGCAGCAGAGGAGAGCTAGACAACCAGGACCAGAGGCTAGGATTCTAGACCACCAGGATGCTACTGGGATGCTGGTAGTCACATCTAGTAGTTTCTGTTATTCTATTTGGCTAGGCCGTTGTTCAGGCATGTTAAGTATTAGGGGTTTTCCCCACTAGCATAGTCTTAGATCTTTTGTATTATATTTGTGTAACAAAAACTATTTCATGTAAAATTTTCTAAGTTATGAATGAAGAGGAGCTGTCGGACGGAGGTTCTCCATGAGTCATCGTGTACGGATACGATGAACTCCCATTGCAGCCGGTAACCCCACCATCATCGGATTACATACCTGACCCCGAGGAGCCACAGACACCGCCAGTTCCTACAGCGAGATGAGCGTGAGCCTATGTTCATGCAGCCACATGATCCTGACTACGTGCCAGAGCCTATATACATTGAGTATATACCATTGGAGGATGAGCATGTGTTTCCGGTTGAGGAGTAGCCATTACCTCCTGTTGATTTACCTACTACTGAGTCACTAGGGTATGTTACTGAGTCAGATCCCGAGGAGGATCAAGAGGAGTATGAGGATGATGAGACAGAGGATGGTCCGGTTGACTATCCCATGGATGGGGGAGATGATGATGACGACGATTCATCTGGGGATGATGCCGATGATGAGGATGAGGAGGACGAGGAGGAGGAGATTAGCTCGGCCGACTCCTTGTGTTGTTTTTTTTTTTTTTTTTTTTTTATCCTACTGTTGAGCCTGTGTCCCCACCTGAGGGAACGTAGCTGTTATACCACCACCCTCCACCGTGACATTTCTACCACTGGAGCTAGGATCACTGTCCGGCTTCAGGCTTCCATATCCCTTCCACCAGAGGCAGAGGTTGAGAGACTTCTAGCCATGCCTACTCCATCACCATCACCACCTATCTCACTATCACCACCCTCTGCAGGGGAGCGCCTTGCTAGGTGCACGCCCCATCTGCACATTCATCACCACCACCTGTGCCATCACCATTACTACCATCATCTGGGTGTCCAACCCAAATCCAGACACTCAGGATAGCCTCCACTCAGGCCCTTATCGATGCAGTTACTGCCGCATTACCATCACCTCCACTACCACCACTACCACCATCTCTATACATACCACCACCTGTTGACCATAGGGATGATCTTCCTGAGTTCGAGCTACCACCTCGCAAGAGGTTGTGTTTATCTACTCTAGGCCTTAAGTATGAGATCGAGGAGAGTTCCACTACTAGACCTATTAGAGGCTGAGGGATAGATTATGGGTTTGTCAGCACTGTGGATGCTGAAGTGAGATGACAGGGGATTAGTGAGGTTGGGTATGGTATTAGGGATACTTGGGTAGATCCGGCAGAGGCAGTTCCTGAGATAACACCTATGACCTTGGGAGAGGTCAATACTAGGGTTACAAAGCTTGCTGAGCTTCATGAGCATGATACACATGACTTATATGCTCTACTAGAGGATGCTCATGAGGGTAGGACTCGCATATCACAGCGAGTCACCATAGACTCGCAGCGAGTTGACTTGCTTATAAAGGATATGATAGCTTATCAGGAGACCATACAGATTGTGGAGGAGGAGGCCTATGCTTCCTGAGAGGCTTGGGCTCATGCGATAGGATTGAGTCAGGCGGTTCATTTTGAGCTTCAGACCCACTGTCAGCATGTATATGCACACGAGTCTCAGCTCCATGCACATCAGACATATCTACAGTTGCAGGGTACTCTTATTCAGACCCATTACCAGGTACATGAGACTCGCTTACAGATGTAGCAGGCTGAGATGGCTGTGCTTCGAGAGACTGACCGTAGGCGTCAGACACAGATGGTAGAGACTCTCCGAGTGATGAGAGACATGAGGCGAGAGATGAGTGACATGCAGGCCGAGTTGTTAGCACATCGAGAGCAACAGAGGAGAGCTAGACAGCCAGGATCAGATGCTAGAGCTCCAGATCACCAGGAGGCTTCTAGGGATACTGATAGTCACATCTAGTGGTTTATGTTGTTTTATTTTGATAGGCTGTTGTTCAGGCATGTTAAGTATTAGGGGTTCTCCCCGCTAGCATAGCCTTAGATCTTTTGTATCGTATTTGTGTATCAAAAACTATTTCATGTAAAATTTTCCAAGATATGAATGAAATAGATGTGTTATGTTATACTATATACCTCTCTTGTGTTGTTATCTCATCTATAAATTATTATATATCTTGTCATAATTGTGACCTCACGTTTTGTCTCTTGTGATTTAGACGAATCATGGCACCTGTGACAAGACGAGGACCGAATACCCCTCCTAACAACACCAACCCAAACAACATGACTCCAGAATCCGTTCAAGCTATGATTGCTCAAGCTCTTCTGCAAAACTTCACTAATGGAGACGGAAGCCACAGTTCACACGAGGATAACCGAAGGAACGTGCAAACTGTGCGCCCTTGTTTCTACGCTGACTTCATGAAGTGTCAACCTTTAAACATTAAAGGAATTGAAGGCATTGTCGGTTTAACCCGATGGATCGAGAAGATGGAATCAGTTTTCCATATCAGTGGCTGTGCTATTGAAAATTAGGTAAAGTTTGCCACCCGTACTCTGTTAGGGGCTGCTTTGACTTGGTGGAATGGTCAGATAAGAACCTTAGGTCCTGAATCATATTCAATGACTTGGGAAGTACTCAAGAAGAAAATGACGGAAAAGTATTGTCCACAGGGTGAAATCAAGTAATTAGAAATCGAGCTGTGGAACCTAAAGGTCAAAGGGAATGATGTTCCAACATACACTGAACGTTTCCAAGAGCTAACCCTGATATGTACCAAGTTTGTTGCTAATGAAACTGAGAAGGTTGACAAAAGTATACATGTGGACTTCCTGACCCCCCACCCCCCGCGAGAGATGTGTGTGAGGTGTGTAGAAGGCGCTAGTGAGTCCATCGCGAGGCGTTTGGGCTGACACGCAGAGAGAGAGAGGATACAGTTCCCCGACCATATTGACCCCCCAGCTCCTCCCTTCCAACGACTTGAGGATTCAGAAACTCCGTGTGTGTGTGTGCCCCCCCCGCCCTGATAGATATAGATGGCTGGAGACGAACTCTCTTGGAAGAGATGATGACGTTTATCCAAGATAGAGACAACGCGTTGATGAAGTCACCTCAATCACTAACCCTTCATATGAGCGATAATGAGGTGTAAACCCCGCCAATCGCCATAGAGTCCAGTCCCATCCTATATCATCACACACGCGCGGCCCTACACAGAGGAGGCCATATATACCCCTAATAGAGAGAGAACCACTTAGTACCCACACTCGCGCCCGCGCGAGCATCCTCTAGACCACCCGAATGCCTGCCATCTAAGCTCCACCCGCACAACGTGTTTCTACCACATTACCTCGGCCCCCGCTCGTGTACACTTCCCTCGCCACCACCGTCCGTCCTAAGTGCAACAAGGTAGGACACTTTGCCCGCGACTGCAGGAGTTCTGGCAACACAAATGTTGCTAATACTCAGAAGGGCAATGGGGCAAATCCTAAAGGAAATAGTTGTTTTGAATGTGAAGCTCCAGGACATTTCAAGAGAGATTGTCCCAAGTTGAAGAATAGGGATGGGGGAAATGGGAGTGCACAAGGATGGGTGTATGCAGTTAGGAATGCGGAAAAGAAAGGAAATGCATCAAGGGACCCAGACTCCAATGTCGTCACAGGTACTTTCCTCTTAAACAATCGCTATGCATCTATCTTATTCGACACTAGTGCCGATAGATGCTTTATATCTATTGCATTTAGTTCCCTGATTAACATCGCCCTAACTCCATTAGAAAATAGTTATGATGTCGAATTAGCTGATGGGAAAATAGTTAAGGTAGACACCATAATGTGGGGTTGTACTTTAAATTTCTTAAACTATCCGTTCAACATAGATCTAATGCCCGTAGAACTGGGTAGTTTCGACATTATAATCGACATGGATTGGTTAAGAAAGTATCACGCCATGATCGCGTGTGATGAGAAACTTGTCCGAATTCCCTATGGGAATGAAACTTTGATTTTTTGCGGTAACGAAAGTAACAACGGGAGAGAATCTCGATTGACCATTATCTCATATTCAAAGGCTCAAGAGTACATGGCAAAAGGATGTCAGATCTTTTTGGCACAGATATCCGCCAAGAAGGAGGAGGACAAGTCGGAAGGAAAGCAACTTAAGGACGTACCAATCGTCTGAGATTTTCCTAAAGTGTTTCCCGAGGACTTACCGGGTCTTCCTCCGGCTCGACCAGTGGAATTCCAGATCGACTTAATTCCAGGAGCCGCGCCCGTAGCTCGAGCACCGTATCGATTGGCACCATCTGAAATGAAGGAATTGGCGGAACAACTATAAGAGCTTTCCGACAAGGGCTTTATAAGACCTAGTTCCTCACCTTGGGGAGCCCCAGTCTTGTTCGTCAAAAAGAAGGATGGGTCATTCAGGATGTGCATTAACTACCGTGAGTTAAATAAGCTGACAATGAAGAATCATTATCCACTCCCGAGGATCGACGATTTATTTGATCAACTCTAAGGATCCAGTATTTATTCGAAGATAGATTTGAGATCGGGTTATCACCAGCTTAGAGTACAAGAGCAAGACATTCCAAAGACGGCATTCCGAACTCGGTATGGTCATTACGAGTTTCAGGTTATGCCATTCGGGCTAACAAACGCACCTGCGGTATTCATGGACCTCATGGAACCGGAGTGTTGCAAGCCTACTTGGATTAAGTTCGTATCGTCCTTCATTGATGATATACTTATTTATTCAAAGGACAAGAAAGAGCTACGAAAGACAGTCTTAAGGCAATTTTGGAATTGCTTAAGAAGGAGAAGTTGTACGCCAAGTTTTCAAAGTGTGAATTTTGGATTCCGAAGGTATAATTTCTTGGTCACATCATTGATAGCAGAGGCATTCATGTGGATCCAACCAAGATATAATCTATCAAAGATTGGGCATCTCCTAAGACACCGACGAAGATCCGCTAATTTTTAGGTCTTGCTGGTTACTATCGAAGATTCATCGAGGTATTTTCAAAGATTTCTAAATCAATGACTAAGCTCACTCAGAAAGGAGTCAAGTTTGACTGGGGTGAAAAAGAAGAGAACGCTTTTCAATTAATAAAGCAGAAGTTGTGTAGTGCGCCAATTCTGGATTTAGCTAAAGGAAGTGAAGACTTTGTGGTCTATTGTGATGCTTCACACAAGGGTTTAGGTGCTGTATTGATGCAGAGAGATAAGGTTATTGCCTATGCTTCTCGACAATTAAAAATTCATGAAAAGAACTACACCACTCATGATTTAGAACTTGGATCGGTGGTGTTTGCTCTAAAGATATGGAGACATCACCTATATGGAACCAAATGTACCGTGTTCACCGGCCATAAAAGTTTACAACACATCCTCGATCAAAAGGAGCTTAACATGAGACAACGCCGTTGGCTTGAATTTCTAAGTGATTACGACTGTGACATTCATTACCACTCAAATAGTACCTCAAGTGTTAAATGCGTACGTTTGACGTGGCAATAGTTGTTACATGCCCGAACGGGGATTGTCAGTCCAATAGATCTACCATGACACTCACGTTCGCTACACTAGCAATTAACAGCTCATGATAAAGGAGACTTAAAGTGGCAGTAGTGGGACTTAGGCAATCATATCATGCATAACATACAGTTTTTAAATACTTACGTCCAAATGTAAAACATAGCATGTAATCTCCCCCGTGGAGTTTTATAAAACAATTAAGAAGAAAAAGAGGCTATGAACGCACTTTTTAGCAATAAGATAAACGTTCACGGAAACAACGTCGAGAAGAAATGAGAAATCCTAGGAATAACCTAGAAATAATGACGTGAGTTAGAATATAAAATAATACGCAACACATAAAAATAAGTAAGTTTTATGAAATATTTTCTGTAAAAAGTATAACGTTGTACAATGAGTATCAAATCTTTTAAACAAAATTTGAGCCCAAAAATATATTTACCCACTAAACATGTAAGCCCAAATACAAGGGATTTAAATAAATTATCATTAGCCCATTTACAATAGTCCATTTTACTTTTAATATGACCAAAACAAGTGAGCTGCCAAAATATTCGAGTATCATCCTACTTCGTGGACCCGAATTTCCCAACTCGTAAGTGGTCTAGGTCTCGATTATCTGTGATCGTGATGGGAGATTCACATCAAATTTCTGGAGATCATTTCAGAAAGCTTTGGGTACAAAAATAAGTATGAGCACTGCGTTACATCCAGAAACTGACGGCCAGAGTGAGAGAACTATCCAAACTCTCAAGGACATGCTACGTGCTTGCGTGATCGATTTTGGCAAGGGATGGGTTAAGCATTTGCCACTAGCCGAGTTTTCATATAACAACAGTTATCACGCTAGCATAAAGGCCACACCTTATGAGGCACTTTATGGCCAAAAATGTTGATCACCTGTGTGCTGGGCCGAAGTTGGAGAAGCTCAACTGACTGGTTCGGAATTGATCTAAGAAACAACGAAAAAGATCGTCCTGATCAAGCAGAGAATTCAAGCTGCTTAGGATCGACAAAAGAGCTATGCTGACTTGAAAAGAAAGCCAATGGAGTTCAAAGTTGGGGATAGGGTTATGCTCAAGGTCTCACCTTGGAAAAGGGTTGTACGTTTGGTAAGCGGGGTAAGTTGAACCTGAGATATGTCGGACCTTTCAAGGTGTTAGCCAAAGTTGGGAAAGTTGCCTTCAGGCTGGAACTTCCCCAAGAGTTGAGCAGAGTTCATCATACCTTCCATGTGTCTATTCTGAAGAAATGTTACGTTGACGAACCATTAGTCATGGCCTTAGAAGGAATTCATGTTGACGATAAGCTCCAGTTTATGGAAGAGCCCGTTAAAATCATGGAACGGGAAATCAAACAATTGAAGCGAAGCCGGATACCATTGGTTAAGGTTCGCTGGAACTCTAGGAGAGGTCCTGTGTTCACCTCGGAACGTGAAGATTCGTTCAAACAGAAATACCCACAACTCTTCACAAACCGGGCATCGCCATCCACTACAAGTTCTTAAGCTTTGAGGACAAAGCTCTTTTAACGGGTAGAGACTGTAACATTTCTTAATTTAAGGTCATTTTACGACTCATATTATTCGTCACTATTTATTTTGGTCCGATACGCGTTTACTTTTAAATTTACTTTTAAGCTAAATCGCGTAGACTAGAAATAATCATCTAATGTAAACGGTCATCAAATAAATTAAGGTTTACATCAACTAAGTGTTATATAATTATTAAGAAGATAATTGTTAACTTTGCGTATTTTATTTTTATTGGTCATGTAAAAGGCTTACGTTTCACAATAAAATACATTTGGACACGCCCCGAAAATACCTAGCTTACCTAGACTCAAACCAATACCCACTTTTAAAACCTTAACATAAAAATTAAATCAATTATGTGTACATAACCCACTAGGGGCCGGTTATGAGTCCAAAACAATTAGAAAATCTCCAAATGATTCCCTAAGTACTAGTACAAACCTTCTTTAATTAATGATAGTCCTTAATGTTCCTAGTAAACTCATTACACAAAGGTTAATAACCATTTGGTCTCTCATTTTCCTCTTATGTCGCGGCTAATGCATGTATATACACAAAATCCATAAGATTTCTAAATCACTAGCAAATCTTGTACATACATTGAGTAATTAAAGATTGTACTTAGTGGTTTAGCTAAATACCATTTGAGGCTAACTAGAAACTCTCAAAAACCATCAACTAGGGCACGGTTTGGTTTGTTGGGGACTAGGAAGCATGCAACTAAGTATTTGCCTATAAATACACATACACTCTTACCATTTTACACTCTTACAACTCACACAACTCTCAAACAAGTTAAATATTTCCTCTCCTTTGCGTCGGATCACAAACCGCACACAAACACACCCATTTACTTCATTTCGAGCCAACAAACATCCACTAGGGATTGTATACGAGGCCACAAGGTTTACACGAGCTAAGGATTGGGTGTACACTAAGCTTTGGAGCTTAGTTTATTATTTGGTCGCATAAGTCATACGTGGGTTGTCTCATTTCACACACACACTCGAAAACAAAGCCTTAGGACCATTTGTAAGTCACATTCGAACTCATAACAATTATATTATACGTGTTTTTCCTTGTTAACTAGTTTATATGTCACGTATGTATATATATATATGATGTACTAGAGTAAGTTTACGCATGTTAAATGAGAAACATGCGAGTTATATGCAATAATATTACGTATAACAACTTATGTGGTGTAAAGGTGCAAGGAAACACATAACATGTGGGATTAATAACAAGTGAGACTCTAAAACTTTCGTTTATATAAAACATGGAACATTCGACGTAAACAAAAGCCCTTATACGCGAGCAACTTATAAACCACACGTAAACATTGAAAGTAAACACGACATGGTAGCTTGGGAACGTATACACGACATAAACCAACATTTACATGTGGAGCACGACTAACGTATATAGGCCAACGAACGTAATATAACCACTAGAACTATTTTTGAATCATATACATTGCTAGGGGAAACCAACGGGCCACAAAGGGCTTGTGAAATCCAAACGTGCTCACGACTTGGGCCTAACCGGCCCAACAGCCCACGAGTAGGATCGATAGCTTATTTTTAAGTTCATTCGAGCTTAGTGTTAAAATAGGAAGCTTATTAGACTCGACATATAACAAGCACGCCTTAGATAAACTCCTAATAGGCCGAATTAGCCCAAGAGGCCACGAACGAACCCAAACAGGCCCAATAAGCAAGCTTGGTGGGCCCATAACTTATTTATAAGCCCTACAAGCTTATTAAGAGTCCAATGAGCAAATTGATATTAATATGGACCCTTAGTATGTTTAATAACCAAACGGATCCTTAAATGGGCTCGTTAGCCTATTACCGTGAACCACGAAACCTATAAGCCACAAATAAGCTTGGCAGCTTATTTGTGAGCTTAAACCAACTTATGAGGCTTAAGATAACCTTAGGCAAGTTAATTGACCCTAATGGATTGAGCCCAAACATGAACAACCCTTATCGGACTCATAATGGGCCCAAAAGCCCATTTCCGAAGCTTAATGGCTTATTGAATAAGCCACAAGGTAAAACAGCTTAAAACAGACCCTAATAAGCTTAATAAGATAATAAAATGAGTGCTAATGACTATAGGCAAACTATGGTTTAATGTTATTGGGCTAACGAACCCAATAAGCCTAAATAAGCTCATCTGAGCTTATTTATAAGCCCAATAATTAAAGTAGCTTAATTGAGCTTAACCAAAGTCCTTGTCACTTTTGAAAACCCTTTTGAACTCTTAGAAGCTTAATTCGAGTTGATGTTTGGCCGAAAAGCCCAATAAGCTCAAATAAGCTCATTTGAGCTTATTTACAAGCTGCCAACAGCATATGTAGCTTATTGAAGTAAATAAAACCTATTGTCACTTGTTAGGTCTTAATTGGGTTTAAAATGTAACTTTTTACATGTTAAGGGACTAAATGTGTAAACTTGTAAACTTGGGGGTTAAAACTATCTAAACTATTTTTCTAAAAAGTCTAGGGGCAGTTTTGACATTACAAAAAACTTAAAGGGCTGTTTAAAATATATAGGACCTAAAGTGCAATTTTGTAAAGTCAATGGACTAAAAGTGACAACTTGGAAAGTTAAGGGTTAAAAATCTAATTTAACCAAACTTGAATAAAAGGACTAAGGTTGTCAAACTTAAAAACTTAAGGATATGTTATAAAACTTAAATGATTTTATAAATACTTGAAGTGTCGGACTGGACTTAATATAATAAAAGTATTATAGTATTTAAAGTCAAGGTTTATCGGTGTATAAACTATCAGGTTAATAAATGTATAAATTATTAACGGTACCTATCCTTAGTCGTATACCTTCCCAAGAGCCATCAAGAAATTACAAATACGATAAACATGTGCACCACCACACAAGTGATAACAGTATATATAAACTAGAAATTTATTTTAGTTTATACATTGAGTCTTTAGCCTAAACTGTAGACTAAGACTGGCCGTATTTACTTAGGTATTTGACGGTGTGATTCATACTTGGATATATCTATCATTTTCAGAGGACTATTCACAAAGGTGAGTTCATAGCCCCATGTTTTACAATTATTTAAATGATTTACATCTTTGGGGTGAGAACATGCTTTGTTTTACAAACTGGACGCAAGTGAACATATTTATTACTTTGATTTACGAGGTTTGCCTAAATAGCCGATAACACCACGTTCCTATTATCCTGAACTGTTCAATTCTAGATTGCGAGCGTGAATGTTATAAATAGATCTATTTGGGATTGACATCCCCGTTTGGGTGAGTAGCGCTCACTGTGCCGGTCTGCCGGACAACAAACGTATACCATGTCGGACTTGGGATGTTGCGGGTTAGAACATCATTCAGGGGCATTTATTGGCAATTTATTGCATCCATATACGTCGAGCTTCAGTGTCATGAGCTTAGGAAACCGTAATTACTTTTTATGATGTTTGCATCTATTGCTTAATCATACACTTGGAAATCTTGCGGTTCTACAATTGATTTACATAAACCTATGAATTCACCAACTTTATGTTGACATTTTAAGCATGTTTTTCTCAGGTTAATAAGGCACGAGGTGCCAAGATACATTAAGGGATTACTCTCTGGAAGAGTCGGTACTAAAGATTTGGGATGGATTATATTTTGGGATATTTGTTATAAACCGAAATCTTTACTTATTGTTGGGATTTACAGATTTGATGAGACAAAAGAACAAAAGAATGAAACAAGAAGAACTAATTTAGCATTATGGGATTTTATTGAATTCTGTGGTACAGAATTAAATCAAAAAGTTACAACTATTAGATGTGATAATGGTACAAAATTTAAGAACATGGATTTTATTGAATTCTGTGGGTCAAAAGTGATCAAGAGGGAATACAGTAATGCCAGAACTCCACAACAAAATGGAGTTGCTGAAAGAAAGAACAGGACCCTTATTGAGGCTGCTAGGACTATGCTAGCAGATTCATTTTTACCTAACACTTTTTGGGCTGAAGCAGTTAGTACTGCTTGTTATGTTCTTAATAGGGTATTAGTGACCAAGCCTTATAATAAGACACCTTATGAACTTGTAACGGGTAAAATACCAATCATAAGCTACATAAGACCTTTTGGGTGCCATGTGACCATCTTGAATACCATTGACCATCTAGGCAAGTTTGATGGGAAATCAGATCAAGGGTTTTTAGTTGGGTATTCTCTAAAAAGTAAGGCTTTTAGGGTATACAATTTAGAAACCAAGAGAGTTGAGGAAAACCTGCACATAACCTTTTTAGAAAATAAACCAAATGTTGCAGGAAAAGGACCAACTTGGCTGTTTGATCTTGATTATTTAACTGATTCAATGAATTATCAACGTGTGAGATCAGAGAATCAAGCTAACAAACATGCAGGTCCACAAGAAGCTAATCACAATGCAAGTACACAAGAAAACATTGATGCAGGTGATTCTGAAAAAGAGGATGAATCTGCTCAGGACTACTTTGTACTGCCTATATGGTCTTCTTATACTTCATCAGTCAAGAGATCAACAACAAAGGATGCAGGTGAAGCACCTAACAAACATCCTAATTTAAAGACAGATGAGAAGCCAGTAGAAAAGGAGGATCAAGTCTTTTTAGATGAACTTGAAAGACTTAAGAGGCAAGAAAAGGATGCTAATGATGTAGCTGAAGCTCTCAGGAATGAGTTTGCTCAAGAAAATGAGAATTTGCTTCTACAAGCAGGAGCTGCTAAAGCTAGCAGTACTAACACAGTTAATACTGTTAGCACACCAGTTAGTACTGCCAGTCCTTATGATGGACTATCCTTCTCTGATCCAACCAATCCTGACCAAGATGACTCAGAGATACCTGAACTTGAGGACATTTATAAAAACCTTACTGATGGTATTTTTACAAATTCATCTTATGATGATGAGGGTGTAGTGGCTGACTTCACAAATTTAGAAACTGTTATGAATGTCAGTCCTATTCCCACATCTAGGATTAACTCTATTCATCCTTCAACTTTAATTCTTGGAGATCACAATCAGTAGTTCAAACAAGAAGTAAAGTGACTAAAAGTTCGAGAGCCCATGCTTTTGTAAGTTATATTCAAAAGCAAAGGAGAAATAATCATAAGGACTTCCAGTATTGTTTATTTACTTGTTTCTTGTCTCAAAATGAACCCAAGAAGATCTCCGAAGCACTTGAAGATGAAAGTTGGGTTGATGCTATGCAGGAAGAATTGCTGTAGTTCAAGATTCAAAAAGTTTGGATTCTTGTAGATTTGCCTTATGGGAAGAAGGCAATTGGAACAAAATAGGTTTATAGAAATAAAAAGGATGAGAGAGGAGTTGTGGTCAGAAATAAAGCAAGGTTAGTTGCTCATGGACATAGGCAAGAGGAAGGGATATATTATGATGAGGTTTTTGCTCCTGTGGCCAGGATTGAAGCCATTAGGATCTTTTAAGCCTTTGCCTCTTACATGGGATTCATATCTATCAAATGGATGTGAAAAGTACCTTCCTTTATGGCAAAATTGATGAGGAGGTCTATGTGTCTCAACCACCAGGTTTTATAGATCCGAAATATCCTCAGAAGGTCTATAAAGTAGTAAACGCTCTCTATGGTTTACACCAAGCTCTCAGAGCCTGGTATGCTACTTTATCTACTTTCTTATTAAAGAATGGATACAGAAGAGGAACTATTGACAAGACTCTTTTCATTAAGAAGGAAAAACATGATATCATATTAGTATAAGTTTATGTGGATGATATCATATTTGGTTCTACAAAGAAATCTTGGTGTGATGAATTTAAGGCATTAATGAAGAGTAGATTTCAAATGAGTTCTATGGGAGAGCTCACTTTCTTTCTTGGATTACAAGTCAAACAGAAAGAAGATGGTATTTTTATAAGTCATGATAAGTATGTTTCAGAAATCCTAAAGAAGTTTGACTTTGTTAGTGTTAAGACTGTTAGTACACCAATTAAGACCAAGAAGCCTTTAGTCAAGGATGAGGAAGCCAGTGATGTGGATGTACATCTTTATAGATCCATGATTGGTTCTTTAATGTACTTGACTGCTTCTAGGCCTGATATTATGTTTGCAGTCTGTGCTTGTTCTAGGTTTCCGGTCACTCCAAAGACTTCCTATCTAAGTGTTGTTAAGAGAATCTTTAGGTATCTAAAGGGCAAACCAAAACTGGGCCTTTTTATATCCTAAAGTGTCCTCATTTGACCTGGAAGCTTACTCAGATAGTGATTATGCTGGAGCAAATCTTGACAGGAGATCCACAACAGTAGGTTGTCAATTTCTTGGCAAGAGACTTATTTCTTAGCAATACAAAAAGCAGACAATTATGGTTACTTCTACTACAGAGGCAGAATATGTTGCTGCTGCAAATTGCTGTGGGCAAGTTTTGTGGATTCAAAATCAAATGTTAGACTATGGGTTTAATTTCATGAACACAAAGATCTACATTGATAATGAAAGTACAATATGCATTGTCAAGATTCCTGTATATCACTCCGAAACAAAGCATATTGCCATTAGGCATCACTTCATAAGGGATGCTTATGAGAAGAAACTTATACAGGTGCTTAAAATCCACACTGATGATAATGTAGTTGATCTTCTAACCAAGGCATTTGATGTTAGTAGGTTCCAGTTCTTGGTTGTTACTATTGGGATGATCAATCCATAAGCTGCATTAGTTAAGGGGAGGCAATATGATTTGTTGTATAGTTTGTATGAAGTGTTCAGTGTACAGAAGCATTTTTAACCATCAATGACGAATTTGAAGAAGTTAATTGGGTTTTCAAGAGTTAATGGAAGAGATAAAGACGGTATTGAAGTATTGTTGTTGCCAAACTTGTTCATTTTTTTATTGGCACAAGTAAGTACCGATAGTGCAAAGTTAGTACCGTTGGGCAAAGATAGTACCGCTATAGAGACGTTGAAGAAAATACCGCCAAGGGTACAAAGTGTAAATTGAAACGGTTTCATTGATTTTAGGTTTACTAAACCTATATAAACCCATCTCAATTGCACAATTCACTTACGTAATCACTCTCAAATACTTTCTTCAATACAAGCCCTAATCTCTCTCTCTCTCACAGACGATCACTAATTCAACCACAATGGCTGTTCTTGAATCGTGCCCTAAGCACAATATGGTCGCTTATTTAGAGAAGACTGAAGGGAATGCAGAGTTTCATGAGGTTATTGATTTTCTGGCGCGAAGCTCCATTCATCATGCTCTCACTGTAAGTCTAGTAGTCTCTACTACATTTGTTGAACAGTTTTGGATTTATGCTAAATCCAAAATAATCAATAATGTAAGGTACATTACTGCCAAAGTAGCTGGCAAGCCCGTGTCTATCTCTAAAGCATCAATAAGAAGTGACCTTCTTTTTTATGATGCTGATGGGATAGATTCTCTACCTAATCAGGCTATATTTAATGATATACAGCTCATGGGGTATGAGGGGGATTTAACTGTGTTAACATTTAATAAAGCTTTGTTTTCACCCCAATGGAGGTTTCTGTTTCATACAATGAATCATTGTATTAGTTCCAAAAGCACCTCTTGGGATCAAATTCCCACTAACATTGCCACTGCTGTCATTTGCTTAACATCTAATCAGAAATATAATGTTTCTAAATTAATTTTTGATGGTATGATTAGACATTTAGATGCAAAGAAGAAGTTTGTAATGTATCCACGTTTTATTTCAATCTTTTTGGATAAACAGCTAGTGAATGTACCAGTACCTTTAGATCATTTTCCTGTAACTGCTTTGACAAGTAAAGTTTTCTCCTTTATGGTTAAAAAGGGTAAACAATTTTCGGGGAAAGTCACACCTTTATTTACTTCTATGTTGGTACAATCTACTAAGGATGAAGGTGCTACTTTAGAGAGATAATCATAACCACAACCTACACCCTCTCCTCTTCACCCTAGTAAAGCCAATATTGCGCCTCAGTCTGACCCATCACCTACACCTTCACCTACTCCTCATATTCCTGATTCCATTCCAGAGGTTTTTGGTGGGAATCATGGAGGTCAGTCATCTAGTGATAAATCCCTTTTAGGGAATGAGGGTGACATGACACTCCAAAGTGTCTATGATCTTTGTATCTCTTTGTGTACACATGTTATAGATCAAGCAAAGGAAATTAAACACTTGAAGGCACAGATCAAGAAGCTCAAGAAGCAAGCCAAACCTGTTATTACACACCACAGAGTTTGGATGAAGAGTGTCTCCTTGAAGCAATGATTGGTAGGAAAGAGATCCTTGAAGTCAAACTGGATGCAAAAGGAGTCTGTATCCAAACAGGGGAGGAAGTCTGCTAAAGCTGAACCTTAAGTCCATAAATATCCATTGTTTGATGAGCTTGATGATGATGAAATTGATAATATAGACACTGAGGATGCTCAAGATGTGGGGAGGACAAGAAATGGAGTGAATGCAAAGAAAGAGGGTACTGAAGATGCAGTTAGTACTGAAGATGTAGTTAGTACTGACAAAGAAAAAGTTAGTACTGACAGATCAAAAGTTTGTACCGAGCGATCAAAAGATAGTACCGATAAGGAGGAAGAAGGTACCGACAAGGACAAAGATATTACCGTTAGCCTAGATGAAGGTACTCATGATCGAACTGAAGCAAGACGTGCTACTCCAATCACTTCAACAACTACTCCTACAATGTTTGGAGATGATGAAACTATTGCTCAGGTTCTTCTCAACATGAGCCAAGCCAAAGCAGTTTCAAGAGAAAAAGAGAAAGGAGTTGAGCTTAAGGATGTTGAAGAGACTGAGAGACCTAGGCCTACTTTAACTAGATCACTATTGACTTTAAAGCCTCTTCCAAAGATTGATCCAAAAGATAAAGGGAAAAAGAAAATTGAAGAGGAAGATGAGTCTGAGGAAATTCCTAAAGCTGAAAAGAAGTTTAAGCAACTTGCTAGGGATGAAGAGATGGCTAGAAAATTGCAAGAAGATTGGGAAACAGAAGAAGAAAGAAAAAGAATAGCTGAGGAAGAAGCTACAAAGACTACCCTTTCAGATGAATATGACTTCATTCAAGCAAGAATTGAAGCTGATAGACTTCTAGCTCTAAGACTTCAAGATTAAGAGAGAGAGCAGTTCACTGTGGAAGAAAGAGCAAAGTTTCTTAATGATACAATTGCAGCTCAAAGAAGGTTTCTTGCAGAACAAAGAGCTATTGCAATCAGAAACAAACCTCCTACAATAACTTAGCTTAGGAATCAAATGATGACTTATCTGAAGCAAGTTGGAAACAAGAAACACTCAAACTTAAAGAGCAAAACTTTTGAAGAAATACAATCTTTGTATGAGAAAGTGAAGAGGTTTGATGAAAGTTTCACTACAGTTAGTTCCACTGAGGATGAGAGAAAGATTAAAGAGATGAATGAAGGAGTAAAAGACACTGATCAGAAGAGATTAAAGGAAGAAGACACAGCACAGGTACCTGCTAAGGTATAAGTGACAGAGCAGGGTACAAAGAAGAGAAAAGGAGGTCATATCAAAATGATTGCAAGGAAAAAGCCAAGAAAACAGTCAGATGTTGACAGTGATGATGAACATAGAAAATGCCTTAAGATTGTTGCATTTGAAGGTACCATAGATAGTGAGATAATGGAGAAGAAATCATTTATTGCTAGGTTGAACAAGGTATCATCACCAGATAGGGACTATCTTGTTATATACAGAGCTAATGGGAATTTCAGAGTATTCAACTATCTCATGTAGGTACTTCATATATTTGATAGGCAAGATTTGTATCACTTATATAACTTGATGCTGGAGCAGTACTCAGAAACTACACTAGAAGGGATTGAGTTGATTCTTTAGGGAGATTTGAAGATAATGATGGAATCCTCAACTAAAGAAAATGATCAAAGTGATTTCTGGAGTAATCAACAGGATTGGAAGATTGTCACTTGGAGATTGTATGAAGCTTGTAGAGTTTGCATACTAGAATTTGAAGATGGGACAGTCATCCATATGTTAGTTGAAAGACGATATACTTTTTCCAAGTAGTTATTGCAAAGAATGCTTGATCTGGGATTGGAAGTTAAAAGCGAAAGTATTGTTGCCCTTGATTTGATAAGATTCATTAAGAAACATATTGATAAAGAGTGATGTTGTGAATGGACTTGAGAAGGGTTTGAGTGTTAGCTAACCACCACACAACAAATGGTCATCAGTTCACCATGCTTAACAGGCATAAGAAGTGGCTAGTCCATAAGCAAACGGCTTGTGGTAAAGACTTCTTAAATTCGTTTATGGTTGAAAATTTACCAAAAATTGTAGGGTTTTCAACTCACCTTGCTTCATGGTAAAGAGTTGGCTAGTCCAAGATCAAACAGTTCTTGGTAAAGACTACTCAAATCTGTTGATAGCTGATAGTTTGCTAAAAACTATATGGTTTATCAATGCACCATGTTATGGCAATGAAGCATTGGCTAGTCCAAAATCAAACGGTATTTAGGAAAGACAAATCAATTCCGTTGATGGTTGACAGTTTACCAAAAACTGTATGGTAATTTACTAACCATATTTTTGAAATAAAGAGTTAACTATCCAAGAGCAAACGGCTACTGGTAAAGGAACATCAAATCAGTTTATGGCTGGTAGTTTGCCAAAAACTACAAAGCCAACTTAGTTGGATTGTTGCTGAAAAGATGTTGCGGTGTTGCTGAAAAGACAAAGTTGCTTATAAAGATGGAAAGATTATTAAAGATCAAGATCAAGATGTGTTAGAGTGTTTGGATACATCCTCTAAGAACTTAAGAAGATTAACCTAAAGAAACATAAAGTTAAAAGAGTTCAACAATCATGTTTAGGGGAGGATTGTTGGGAATTATTTATTCTTGACTTAGTACCGTTAGTGATATGGATTTCCATGTTCCTTATGGTATCGTCATATAACCAAGATGATGATATGGATTTGAATATACTAAGGGTTGTATTAAGAGATTCCTAAATCCTCAAGGTTTCTTTATTAAGAATTATGTATGCTTTTCATGTTTAGAGTGTTTAAGGATAAACATTATCGTAAGACTTTAGATCAAACTAAATGTTGATGATAAGGATGATTTGAGGAGGGAACATAAACGAAGAAGGATGAGCATGAATGGAAAGGGAAGGTGTTGACAATAGGTTTGTTGGGTGTTTTGTTGATTGTTAATGTTGACAGACAAAGGTGAAAATATGAAAATGGTGGAAGAGAAGTGAAAGACTTGACATTATGATGACTTCAACACTTGAAGATTGAATGTCTTATGTGTTCTTCACTTTGCAAAAAAGTGGAAATGATTGAATGAAAAATGAAAGACACGACATTGTGATGACTCAACAGCACTTGAAGATTGAATATCTTCTTTGTGTTCTTCACTTACTAAAAAGTGGAACTGATTGGATAAGACGCATTTCATTATAAAATTCACTTGACTTTTGACAACATAAGCACACATGCTTATGAGTGTCGGGATATGAGGATGAGACATATTTCATTACAAAATTCACTTGCTTGTGACAATATAGGCACACATGCTTATGAGTGTCAGGATATGATGATGAGACGCATTTCATTATGAAATTCACTTAACTTTCGACAACATAGGCACACATGCTTATGAGTGTCAGGAAATGAAGATGAGACGCATTTCATTACGAAATTCACTTGTGGGGAATGGTTACATGGTGAATCTTCTTGTGAGGATGACTAGGTGGATGACTCAAGATTGGTAGTGGTAAGGATGACTCGGTTTTACATTGTTGGTTTTTAGTGAATAAGAATCACATATGTGAGTTTTTGAGAGTATTTGGTTAAAGGATATATGTGAACAGGTGTGTTTTCCCTTCCTTTTTAATTCGTGCGCATCCGGACATAAATTGTGGAATAAAAAGAATAAGTGAAGAAAAATAAAGACGGGAGTGATGAGCTTGAAAATGTCATGACGGATGATGGTTAGCATACGATGAACTTCATCCACGAAGTTATGTAGCTCTTCTCGAGTATTGCTAATGTTCATAGAACAATCACACGACGAGGTACGAGGTTGTCTTAAAGGTGGTAGCGGAAATGTGGACGGAAGATATTAACCATCTATATAATAATAGAGGCATGATCAAGGTTTTTGTAAAACGACTTAGACATGAACAATGAGTGACATTTTAATTTGCATTTCGCGAATTAAAAATGCTTAAATTTCGGATGAAATGATTAAGTTGTCGAGATTTATCGGAATGTATTTAGTAGTAACAAGACTATTTAAATGAGAATGACACATTTATGAGATTTGTTTCATCATTCCTAGACCTAGACTTAAAAAGGTTCACGTTTGAGTGGTTTGGTGAGGATGCCGGCGATGTTGTCTTCCGACAAAACTTTTTTGATGAAGATATTTCCTTTTGGACATTGTCGCGAAGGAAATGACGACGAATTATGATGAGTTTTCTATCCTAAGATCGATGGATAATGTTCGATCCTCATTGTGTATGAGGTAAGCATAACGATAAACCATCGTGACATTCCTAAGGGGATGGAAAGGACTAATGGAAGTGAAAGTACTTAGTCTTAAGGTGTGTATGTTAAAGAGGCTACGAATCACTTATGTAGAAACTCGTAAGACCTTTGTCACACGAGGGTTGATGTAAGCTTTTAGCTTTAGGAAGAGCATTTTAACATATGTTGTTATAAGGCTTGAATATGAATTTTCGGATATGGCCTTTAACGTTTGCGATCGCAAGTTAAAGATACTTGAATATTTCAGATGAAATATTTAAGTTGTCAAGCCTACTTGGATGAGTGTTAGATATGTATCTAACTTTTCCTTGACGAAAGAGTGGATTATTTGGAAGAAGATGAGATGATAATTAAGGAAATGTATGGGTGAAGACTCTAGGAGATATAAGACCATTTTACGACTCTTTTGACTTTTTAGATTTGTGACACGGACGCGAAGAAAAATATTCTAGTGTGAGAAAATATACACCTAGATGCATAATACATATAGATATAGGCATATAAGTTTATCTAAGCATGCATCGACATAATAATCAACGAGATTAATGTGTAAGACTCTATGGCATTTAAACGTTAATTGTCATATATTAAGTTAATATAGTGTAGGTATACAATTAACACGTAAGTCATGTAAAATGACGCATACAAAACATGATAATTTTAAATGTAATCGTCATGTAAAACATGTTAGCATTTAGCATTTAGGAGCATGTGTCATTTAGATAAACTAAGAAATATTTTATCTAAATTGCTAGAAAAAGACAAATGTCTTTATAGTGGACATGCATTTAATATCTAAACAATTAAACGTTGAGCATCAAGATTATGAGGACATATAATTGCATTACATGCGAACAAGTAATCATCTTGAAACATTAAAGCACATATGTGAGGTGCATTGTGTCTATATTGACTAAGGAGAAGCCTAATTTCTACGTGCTTAGTATGTACTCCTAATGAGATACAAAGTCTATCGATGTAGACTATCATTAGGCATATTTAGGAAGTGTCATTTAATCAAATTAGAGAATAAATATGAGACTATCACTAGTGGTGCTAAATTCAGGCTAAACACGACCATTTTTACGGGTTATACACCGAACCCAACTTCATTCTTGGAAGCAATTCAACCGTTAGGTCAAACTGAATTTCTAGTGCAATAGATTCTCTAGTAGTCATTCTCATGTTAGACAAAATAGAATTCTTATATTTGCCTAATGAAGTGTAGCAAAGATAAAATTTGTATTATCTTTTCATAGAGGGCCTAACATGACTCAACTAACATACTTTAATTTCGGTTCGCATAATCCTAATCAAGATGTGTGGAATTCTAAGATAAGCGTAAGCAAGATGTTTTAATCTTTTGTTCAAGATCTATAGGTTGTTTGGTTTCGATTACATATTGTTTGATTTAATGGATGTCTTATATTTAGTCATCTTACATGTGTAGTTGTCACATGTGATATTTAACGTGTTTGGTTTTTCAAAAGCCAAAAGATGTGCTTATTTGTGACAATGATAAATATGTTATATTGAGAGTGTTTTGGGAATTCTCTATTTCATGTCATGTGAAATGAAGCTCATCAATATTATTTATCTTAATTGAGTTTGTGATTCTTTAATGATAAATAAATAAAAAGAGACATATTTTATTTTTTAAACAAATATGCTTGTCTAAAATTATTATTCTTATCAATGTTGTATATCATAATTAAATAAGTATTTGAGTAAATGTATTTTTACTTGTTTATGCATTGACACGTATTTTGATAGGTTACTTTTCAATTCTAATAACTTATATTTTTCAAATTATATGTAGTGTATTTTTCTTGTAACACAACCATTTCTACTACGAAGAAAATAAAATGCATAGGGTATATTATCCTTTATCAATCGTTTAATACGATAAGTTTATAA